>JAESUZ010002486.1:1549712-1731863 GCA_017311185.1 Proteles cristata cristata | reverse complement strand
CTGGGTGGCTTAGTCGGCTGAGCGTCCGACTTTCGCTTAGGTCATGATCTCACGGTTCGCGGGTTCGGGCCCGCGTCGGGCTCTGTGCTGACTGCCAGCTCAGAGCCTGGAGCCTGTTTCAGAGTCTGTGTCTCCCTCTCTCTCTGACCCTTCCCTGCTCACTCTGTCTCTCTCTCTCTCCTAGAAATAAATAAAACTATTAAAAAAAAAAAAAGTAGCAGAGGTAAGGGGTGCCTGGGTGGCTCAAGTCAGTTAAGCATCCGACTTCGGGTCAGGTCATGATCTCACGATTTGTGAGTTCAAGGGCTCTGCACTGACAGCTCAGAGCCTGGAGCTGCTTCGGATTCTGTGTCTCCCTCTCTCTCTGCCCCTCCCCCGCTCACAGTCTGTCTCTCTCTCTCAAAAATAAATAAACATTAAAAAAAATTTTAAGTAGCAGAGGTAAGAGGAAACAATAACAAATGGCTGAAAGCCAAGATCAACGGAGAAGACACAATATTGGAAACAAGTCCAGCTACCACACTTATCAGAATGGGAGCTGTAAATGTCTATGATTAATATAGTCAAAAACTTAAATGGTAACAACTATCAACAGCAATGGAGAGCATAAAATATTAGGCATAAATTCTAGAATTGGAAACAAAACTGAAGCGTTGATGCATGATTAGTTGTTAGAAGACAGAATTATTACTGGAAAGAAGCATCCAGACACAAACACAGGGAAGCACAAAAGGTGGGGAGGAGATGATTACGTACGTGGGAAATGGGGAGGAAGAGAATCCAATTGGAAAAGATAATCTCTGAGAATTTGTCAACACTGTCAAGTGAAATCAAACCCACCCACGTCCCGAGAAGCCACGTGAACCCCAGGAAAGCTCAAGATACACAAAAGCACATAATAAAAAAACAAGTTAACAAAAAGACAAGTTGTACAGATGGGGGAAACAATGTCATAGTTAAAGGAAAATAGTAAGACATGAATTTCTCAGGAAGAGAGTGATTTTTTGACTCAGGCAGAAAAAAAAAATAAGAGAAAAAAACATGTGGAAAACTAAGGGACGACAAAGATTGGAGACAGATCCGAGGAACGCAAGTCGATTGAGTAAATCGGAGGAAAACAGTGTGCCCCTGCAGAAAAACACAAAGAAACAAACAAATAAACAAAAGAGCTACCTCAAACCACAGAGGGGAAAAGTCTACTTTTCGGATGTACACAAGAAAGCGAACACTGTATCACTGTAGGGGTTATTTATTACTGAGAGGTGTTGCCTTCAGCAAGGACTGACACAGACTTATCACAAGAACACACGCAAAAAGCCTTTGGGGATTGATCTTCAAACAGGTGTAGTGGTGCTGTTGTGCAAGATGGACACATTCTGTTCATACAACATTATTCACAGTTAAAAACACTGCACTCTACACCGAACATTTTGCAAATCGGGCAGATCTCATGCATTTGGATTGGGGGGGGAGGTCACAACTTATAAATGTTTACAGAAAAGAGTGACACACAGAACTATTAACTTTAACGTGTGAAATGCTTGATTAATGTTAAATAATGAGAACACTAAAAAGTCCTTAAAACTTAGATTATATTTTCAATACTATCTAATGATAGGCTCAGCAAAGGGCTCATTATCCAACATTTAGGAAAACATATTATTTTATATCAATTATAAAAATGCAACTTAATATAAAGATTTATACCTATTTATGGCTATACCTATTTATATCTCACTAAATAGGAGATTAAAATGCCATTTTTAGGCATCCGCATGGTGTACAGGAAGGCCACACTCAGACCCGATCTACCAGAGTGCTCGAAATTAAAAAGACTGACCATCTGGGGGTGCCTGTGGGGCTCAGTCAGTTAAGTGTCCGACTTCGGCTCATGATCTTCGTGGGTTCAAGCCCTGCATCAGGCTCTGTGCTGACAGCTCTGAGCCTGGAGCCTGCTTCGGAGCCTGTCTCTCTCACTCCTTTCTCTCTCTCTCTCTCTGCCCCTCTGCTGCTTGTGCTCTATCTCTCTCTCAAAAATAAATAAACATTTAAAAAAGTTTTTAAAAGACTGACATTCTCCAAGGGCTGGCTATAATAAGAATCTGGAATAACTAACCTCCTCCCATGCTTACATTTTCATTCCATCAGAATAACCAATTTAGAAAGTATTTTAGCACTCTTAACAAAAGTTGAAAATAACCATATCCTATGACCCTAAGCATCTATTGTTATATAGATAAAATTATAGATGTCAATGCAGACAGGTGTATATACGCCTATATATCAGATTTTTAATTTATGTTTTATGTATGAGTATGCATCCAAACATACATGCACACACACAGTTATCGAGAAAATTGAAAATACACATTTTTGTACGGAAACACATTTCGATCACAATCATCTCCAACTTAGACACCAAAAAATTGCCACAGCCAAGGAAAATAACGCCTTACAGAAAAATTATCTGATGCCTGTGCCATTTAATTAGCATTGATCGATGACAGAATCGTGGTAAAAACCAACAAATAGGAGCCCATTTCCCCCTAGGGCTTTATGGAAGTCATGAGTAGGAAAGACAAATACACTACAATTTAAGTGTGGAATATATACAAAGTTAGATCAAACAGTGATTAAAATGGAAACATAGAAATATATGAACAGGTATGAAGAAAGGGTAATACTAATTTAAAACAAGGTCAGCATGCCCAATTCATAAATTACATCATTAAATAAAGCTATCCCAAACTAATTTAGATCTAGTTGGAAATATGTAGGCTTAGTTTCTTCAAAAGGTACTGCATTAGACACTCATTAAATAGTTGGAGTCGTGTGTAAATATGGGATGCCCATATATATTTGCAAAGATAATAACTCCCGTGTTCTAATGGTCACTTCTAGATGATGCACATGGCTGTCTGCCCTGAAAAAGGCGAACCATTCAGTTATCAAGTTGGCAATAATTGTACTCAAGGTAAAAGAAAATGACCTCTTTCTATCTAGCAACATTTTTGCTCTTTTGTGTTAAGGGATATTGAGCTTTGTATATAATGTCCGCCATAGCAAGTGGCAATTATGTAAATGTCCATTTTTTTAAATGTTTTTTTTCATTTCTAGGAGAGAGAGAGACAGCGTGAGCAGGGGAGGGTCAGAGAGAGAGGGAGTCACAGACTGAAACAGGCTCCAGGCTCTGAGCTGGCAGTCAGCACAGAGCCCGACGCGGGGCTCGAACCCACGAACCGTGAGATCATGACCTGAGCCGCAGTCGGAGGCCCAACCGACTAAGCCACCCAGGCGCCCGTGTAAATGTCCATTTTATACGGCCGTGGCACCTGTTCTAAAAAGAAATCACCAATAAAAGAAAAGCAGGCATTTAAACCACTTATTTTACTCCAAGGTGATGATCCAATGGCCAGTCAAGATGTGTTTGAACGGAGATGAACTTAGCTACGTATTTGAAAGATCGTTTTAATAAAAGCTCTCCATGAAAAAAAAAAAATAAGTTGTTGGTGTTTGATGTAACAACTTAGAATCAGGGGTGGGCTGGCTGGGAGAAGATGGTCCCCGTCAGCCTTTCTTCAGCACCCACGCTTTTCCATGCTCAGTTTGGTTACTACACAAGGTGCAGGCGACTCAACACGTAGCCTGCATTTCACATTCCTCTTACATTTCATCCCCTGGAGATGGCCGTCTGCAAGGCATCCATGGGGACCTTCTTCTCAAGTTTGCTATAAATCTATTTTTTTTTAATTTTTTTTTTAATGTTTTATTTCTAAGAGAGAGAGAGAGACAGCGTGAGCAGGGGAGGGTTAGAAAGAGAGGGAGTCACAGACCGAAACAGGCTCCAGGCTCTGAGCCGGCAGTCAGCACAGAGCCCGACGCGGGGCTCGAACCACGAACCGCGAGATCATGACCTAAGCGAAAGTCGGACGCTCAACCGACTAAGCCACCCAGGCGCCCCAAGTTTGCTATAAATCTAAAGCTGCTCCCCGAAAGTAAAGTCTGTTCCTTGAGAAAAGAAAGGAAAGAAAAACCATGGGTGAGTACAATCCCAGCTCACGCCCAGAAGGGGAAATGAGATAAATGTGAGCGCTTGAAGGTTAAAACGTGGTCCACACGGCTCAGATTCTATGTCTTCCTTACGGGTCTTCTCCAGGTGACCCCAGGTGCTGTGGGGGGTAGCCGGGTATGGTTTGGGGGGCTGCCGGCTGTGACTGCCAATGAAGCAAGCAGTGGCCCTGCTCAGCGCTCAGCCCTGACCTTGGGGAGGACGCAGAGCAGTCCAGCTGTCCAGGAAGGGCACTGCATCCCTGGGCTCTCGTGATCACCTTCCCAGCGATGTGAGGTGTCAGACGGGTCTGCAGTGGGACAGAGGCTGTGGGGGGCTTGACCTGCTCCGGCTTGGGGCTGGGGTCCCCAGACCGTACGCCCAGGACCGTGGGGCCCTTGGGACAGCATGGCCCTGCATGTCGACTACCCCCCGGGCTGCACCCACCTTCATGTCCGCTCAGTTACTTCTGCCTCCTCGGCCTGGGCGCCGGCCTCACCTCCACGCTTTGGGTCTCTGGTTTCCCAGCCCCGGCTGAGCAACGCACGCGACCGTGGCCGTGACCCCTGCGGGAACTAAGTACCGCTGTATTTCCAACTTGGAACGCCATCCACTGAGTATCAAAAACCCAGCAACATAATGGGGTGAGGGCCGGTTCAAGAACATGGGCAGAGTTAGTGCTTTCACCGTCGGGGGTCCAAGGCCGAGGC
Source organism: Proteles cristata cristata (assembly GCA_017311185.1). Taxonomy (NCBI): domain Eukaryota; kingdom Metazoa; phylum Chordata; class Mammalia; order Carnivora; family Hyaenidae; genus Proteles; species Proteles cristata. Next base: position 1,727,105 of record JAESUZ010002486.1, on the reverse strand, counting down.
CCAAATACGCCTGAGCCGGTCACCTAGGCTGGGAGACTCAGGGTGACCCCAAAAGACCTGCAACTCCAGAGTCCTATAGGAAAGATAACGCTTTCAGGAATGGTTGGCCTCAGGTGTAACACCTGCTGGGAACTTCCCACCAGCAGGTCGCCAGCACGGGGACTCTGAATCCTACTGAAGACAGATGTAAAGGGTCCAGAGACTAACGACGAAAGCAGTCTTACCGATTTTCACATGAGCACATAGGCAACAATTGCCGCTGTTTCTCAACATACATTTTACTTCTATTTCAGGCAAAACTATGAGATCCAGGTGTGTGCACAGTGAACAGGCTTTTATATAGTGAACGTACACATTTTAATGTATGAAGGAGCCTCCTGTAGAAACTGAAATACCCTGGTACAAAACCACCACAAAATCCTCTGAAATTCAGTATGTTCTCATTTTTTGGTTAACATTGGAGAGTTTCACACAGGCTGACAGGCTCACAGAGTTACACACGAGATTGTAAAACATGATAACTTCCTCTATGGGTAGATGAATTGCTTATGAAATAATTAACGCCTTACTTCTTTTAATTACTGAACACTGGTGATATACTTTTGAAATTCATTTTATCTCTAATTTACTAAGCTTACGTTGCAAGCTTACCCTCTCCTGAGAAGGAAATTCTGTGCTGACAGCTCAGAGCCTGGAGCCTGCTTTGGATTCTGTGTCTCCCTCTCTCTCTGCCCCTCCCCTGCTCATGCTCTGTCTCTCAAAAATAAATGTTAAAAAAAAAAAAAAGAAGGAAACCAATATCCAAGTTAATGTTTAATTTTTTAAAAAAGTAGTTAATACACAATTCTTGTTGAAATTTTTTAATGTTTATTTATTTTTGAGAGATAGAGACAGAGCATGAGTGGGAGAGGGGCAGAGACAGACTCAGAATCTGAAGCAGCTCCAGGCTCTGAGCTAGCTGTCAACACAGAACCCGATGCAGGGCTTGAACCCACGAACCATGAGATCATGACCTGACCCAAAGTCAGACACTCAGGTGCCCCAATGCATAGCTCTTCATTGATGAAAATTGAATCAGAAAAATGATACAAATAAAGTTTCCTGCAAACATACGTCATGCAGAGAAACGACTCAAAAAAGAGCAGACAAAACTTGAAAGTAGCAGCGAATACCTTCAACTCAACTACAAAAGCATCTCTTCATCTCCAGGCTAATTTGGATACTTTTAAGATCCATCCCTGTCTTCTAAGAGTGAAAACAATACATAAAGTTACTTAAGCATTAAAAAAAACAAACAAACCCATAAGCATTGTTCTAAAGCCCATCAGGACTATGTCCTATAAATAACACAATTATCAGATATGAATGAAGTTAGAATTTCATACTGGTTTAGATGAGGAATCTCTTCTAGCATAGGCATCCTACGAGAAACCTCATTTCAATCGTGAGCTCCAATATCTGAGAGCTCATGGAAGTTCAAACGTAGTCTCCAGTCTTCCCTGAAATTCTAGAATGGATTTGGCTTAAACACAATGAGGCTTGATAATTTCATGTTAGCACTTCCTCAGTATTCACAGACTTATTATTATGCTCTGATATGATGTATCCCCATGTCAATAACATGGTTTGAAGCTGAGGCTCATTGCCTTTTGGGCCCAGAAGAGAGGTTTGGTTCAGTTCGTGGGACTGGTGCATACTCTGTAAATTCAGAACAAGAAGCAAATTTAATTAGAGAAGCTCAGATGGTGCTGTATTGCTGTGTAGAATAAAACAAATTATACCGAAATAAAAATAAACTCTCTCAAAAATAACTCTTTCTCAAAAATAAAATAAACATGAAAATTTTTTTTTAAAAAATTTTAAAAAGGGGGTGCCAGGGTGGGCTCAGTCGGTTTTAGCACTGACTTCAGCTCGGGTCATGATCTCATGGTTTGTGGGTTCGAGCCCTGCGTCGGGCTCTGTGCTGACAGCTCAGAGCCTGGAGCCTGTTTCAGATTCTGTGTCTCCTTCTCTCTCTGCTCCTCCCCCACTCATGCTCTGTCTCTCTCTGTCTCTGTCAAAAATAAACTAAATATAAAAAAATTAAAAAATATATTTAAAATTAGAAAAATAAGGATAGAAACTGAATGGACACCTCAGAAACTCAAAAGAGATTTGGGGAACATATTCCCAGGGTAAAAAAGAGAGGGTGTTCCCCAGGTGTGCAAGTCTTTGGGAAGTAAGACATCTGGAAAAGGAGTTGGCAAAGCTTTGTGGAGGGGCCTGCTGTGTAACCATCTGCATCTCCTCGAAAAAGCCTAAGTAAGAAACAGTGTGGGTTCCCAATGCTTCGGGAGCTGAATGTGCATTTTGTCCCGGATACAATTATTGGTCTTGCTGGCTCTCGGGGCCGTGGGCGTTTTTACTCAGGTTGTACGTAAAATAGAAGACAGTCTTCTCTCTGTGACCCAATGGGCAAGGCCAAGAATGTTCCCATTTGGTGATGACTGAGTCCATCTTGGCTCCCTCACAGGGTTTCCAGGAAGGCTGATTTGGATTCCGATCCACTGTCTTCTCTACTCATGGAAACATAGCCTCGTCTTCTCCATCCAAATTGCCAAAAGTCTGTGATAGAACATCAGAGCAGAAGAGGGAAGAAAGTGGTAGACACTGCGTGATGAATACACAAATCTCCTTACAAGTAACGCTTATGGAGCCTGATGGACCATGCATCTGAACGAACATAGATTATTCTACAGAAACCCAAACTCCATACCTTTTCCTCGACTAAGATCAGGAGCCTTGAGTCTACCATTGGACAATTGAGAGATGACATAATTTAGAAACATCAAAACAATGTCATGCAACGGAATTATGAGTACTAGATGCAGTAAATATGAGTAAAAGGATCAATCGGATTCACAGAAAAGGGTGACGTGTGTAATGAATGTTCTAGATATCATTCAGCCTTTCCTGTAAAGTAGCAGCCTAGGCCATCCCAGAGGAAATTGTTTCGGAAAGAAACCACCGAAGAAATGAGACAAAGTTTTGTGGACTTGGAAGTCGCTCCATCGAGGAAAGAAACAGTCCATTTGAGGGACTTGTTGAGGAAGACACGGATGAAAGGAACCAGGGACCTGGGAGAGAAAACAAGGCGACTTTTTTCGGTAACCACAGTTGGCCGGCCTCACTCACTGGCCAGCCATGCGAGCTGTCTTATCTGTGGGATCTTTTGCAAGAGTCTTGCAAAAGAAACTCGCCCACTTTCAATAATTGTGCAGGGCTTTTTGGTACCAAACATGCCACTCAAATATTTTTTTAAAAATTCTTGAGTCACCCAAATGATTTTTTTAAATATTTTATTTATTTTTGAGAGAGAGATAGAGACAGCATGAGCAGGGGAGGGTCAGAGAGAGAGGGAGACACAGAATCTGAAGCAGCTCCAGGCTCTGAGGTGGCAGCACAGAGCCCGATGCGGGGCTCGAACCCACGAACCGTGAGATCATGACCCGAGCTGAAGTCGGACGCTTAACCGACTGAGCCACCCAGGTGCCCCTTGAGTCACCCAAGTGATTTTTTACAGTAATGGTTTATTCGGGCTCCTCTAACAGAAGACCAGAGACTGGCTGGCTTCTGAATAACATCCTCTCTCTATTCAAACATATGGTGCATAATAGGTAACCACATTCAGATCCCTGATAGTGATGTCTTGGGGGTCTTACTACAGGGTCATGGAAAAATCTCACCAACAATGTACATATAGATCCATGATGGACATGTATTTATTTTCAATGAACGTAGCTTTAAAAAAGTTCTACCATAAAATTATACTTCCATGAAAAAGTGCAAATAAGGCCAAAGTCTTATTATTTTGGTTGCGTTTTTTTTTTTTCTCACATTCCCCCAAACACGCACATGCACATATTTGTAAAAATACATGTCAGTGTTAAAATAAACTGATCAAATTCAACACTGTTTTAGGCGATTAGATTTTAGGGTGTAGGATATGTATACACCTCATCGGGCCTGCATAACTGATAAATGTATTAGATTTTCGAGTCGTGTAAATTGTATATCTCTTAGCTTGTATCAGAGGGGTTTGCAAAGTCTTTTTTTTTTTTAAGGTCCAGATAATGGATATTTCTGTCTTTTTTATGTATTCGACTCAGCCATTCAAGTACAATGTGTGAAGCAAAACAAACTGTCAAGGTCTCCAATACTAATAGACCTTAGAAGTAGCCCCCTGCCTTGCTCTTCTTAAAACTTTGCTCGTGTGTTCTCATTTCTAAAGCAAGGAACGTGGATCTTGGAATCCTGCAGAGGAGACTTCAATGAGGATGGGTAACTTCATTGCTGTCTTGGTGGGTTAACCGTCTCGCATCTAGCTTGAAAATGTGCAGGCCATCACGCCCAGAACGCTGTCACAAACACTGATGAAAACTTGGTGTGGGTTGAAGTCTGGAGCACACACAAAGAGTCATTACTTCACTTAAATCAATTTGTTGCCATCCTGTCAAAATCAGCAAAAGCAGCAAACCGTGGCTATTTTTTCACACCTTATCCCATGTTAATCCAACAAAATAAGTGTTTTCCTTCACTCAGTTTTCCAAGTCAGTAAAACAGAGTGGTTAAAACACGCAGCCTGGTTTCAACCGCTTGTTGACTCCTCCAAGTGTTTTCTGACCAAAACCAGAGATTGTTTTTAGTTCTGTTAGCGTATCAAGACATGAAATGGTAGAAATGCACGTACATCAAATGTACCCTCCACATGTCTGCAATTAAACTTTAGAGAGTGTAAGGGATACCATTTATCTCCATCATAATTTTATTCCGTCCCTCAGGAAAGGAACAGTATGGTCACATCTCTGAAGGCGGAGGTTCACAGGGAGGGATTGGATGTAATTTTGCAAACAATTGCAGCCAGCTGAAGGGGTAAATTGACTTCCTTTCCGCTGTCAAAATCTCATTCTTTCTCGGCTCTTCCCATTTGCCGGTGCCCTCATCAGAGATATTTAGTCCCTTCTTAGAGCTTTTCTACAATGTTAACATACACACCGAGGTAGAAAAAACAATCTATGGGGATTATGGGTCTCCGTGATTTTATGCCCCAGTAGATGATGGTGTTATGTGGGGCAGGTAGCATGTCTTATCTATTCTAGTTTTCTAGATTTTTCAGCTCAGTATTGGACACCTGTTAGATATCCAATAGATATTTAGTAAGTAAAATAATCATTTTGATCAAATAAACCACAGGAATAAAGCCAGACAGGGAGATAGAAGATAATTTAAATGTAAATGTTACCATTGATCCTTTTGGTTGCATTTAGTATGTCTCCTATTCTAACATCATTATGATTGTTAACAGGAAATTCTTCAATACATTTCACTGGTTTATTAGATTTTCCTTCTGCAAAGCACTATAGATTCTCAAGGATGATAAGAGAGATCAATTGTTAAGATTTTAGGTGACAGCAGTTATTAGCATGATTATCAAATGCATGATTTGCCTTTTGTGACACAATTGTGTCTTTCTTGTTGTTTTTCTCAAAACATGTTAAATAAATGAATCTATCCATAAATGACTCCTCAGAGGGAAAGAACATTAACACAAAACTACTCTTGTCTTTGCAGAAACTATTTTATTTTTCTAAGTTTATTTATTTAGAGAGAGACAGGGAGAGGGAGAGAGAATCTCAAGCTGGCTCTTTGCTGTCAGCACAGAGCCCAACGTGGGGCTCGAACCCACAGACCATGAGATCATGACCTGAGCCAAAATCAGGAGTCAGATGCTTAACCAACTGAGCCACTCAGAGACCCCTCAGAATCTATTTTATTTTATTTTTTTTAATTTTTTAATGTTTTATTTATTTCTAGGAGAGAGAGAGAGACAGCGTGAGCAGGGGAGGGTCAGAGAGAGAGGGAGTCACAGACTGAAACAGGCTCCAGGCTCTGAGCTGGCAGTCAGCACAGAGCCCGACGCGGGGCTCGAACCCACGAACCGCGAGATCATGACCTAAGCGAAAGTCGGACGCTTAACCGACTAAGCCACCCAGGCGCCCCAAAACCTATTTTAAAAGTAAAGGTGCTATATGTGGATTTGAGACATATACGATTAATGGGAAATAAATGTGGGGCTTGGTGATAAACAAAACTGCCCAGGTACTAACCACATGCATCTTCAGCTTTTGAAATCCAGTTGAGATAAATGTGAATTCACCTACACAGTGAACCAAGGTTAATTTTCTTAGTGGTACCACACTTCCGACTCAGAGGTTAGCCAGCGTTTGGACACACTGTATTATTATCAAGGTAGACAAATGCTTTGCAAGAAACATATTCTGGATTATTCTTCCCACAACAGGATCTCCAACATTGTTTTTGATAGATGGAAGCTAGTATGCATGATTTGGTATATGTGTTCATCTAAATTTAGCATTCATATCAAAGTGTTAATTGCTATCTGCATTCACATATATCCTGTTTAAGAAGCAAAAGGAGATAGTCTTTGGATTATTTTTACAGTTAAGTTCCTTGTGTAAGATGTAGAATTGGAGAGGCACTGTTTGATCATCATTATTACATGTGCTATCTCTTATTCACACTGATTATCCTTTGACACTCAATGCTACTTGGAAAATATTGAAAGAATCTAGTACGAGTGATCCTCATTACACTGGCATCATTTTGTAACAGTAAAAATCGACTCACAATGCACCCTTTGGAAATGTTACCTTGCTATCCCCAAGTAAAAATTTTAAAGATTGAGAATATTCCACAAAAAGAAAAGTATGTGTGGACACAAATGTGTTTTTCCTTATTCTTGATATCATTTAAGTCATGTTAATTGCCTGCATATGGTTTACATGAAGATTTCATCGTTGGTAGTTTTATCTGGGGTCAATAACGAACCCCATGTCGACATATGTTTGAATTTCCATGGCAACGTAAGAGTCTGTTTGATAGAAACATGATGTGAAAAATAGCTGTTCGTTGTCTTCCAAGAATCTCCCTTAATCTCACGAACTGTGAACTTATGACCTGAGCCAAAGTTGGACACTCAACTGACTGAGCCACCCAGGTGCCCTGAGAGTCACACCTTTCTATTTGAATGTCCTGTTAAATCACATCCTTATTTCCTATTATTAATTAGTAATGGAACTCCTCAGATTCTTGTTTGTTGGTAATTCTGCATGGTATTAAAATAATTACCTTGGATCACTTTTAAAGTCTTAACAAAATCCTGGATTTTTTGGCAAGACTTGAAACTGGTTTGTAATATCATGTCAATACTTAGACACCTATCAGTCCAAAAGAAGCCAATTGACAGAAAGAGTTCAATGCGTGCTCTGGGAGAGTTGATGTTCTAAAGAAATAAGCATAATTATAGTAGGTACAAATTCTGCAGGCAGCTGGTACACTTGGGAATTATCACACGAAACGAAAATGTCCCCCATACCATGCGGAAGTGTAGTTTTCATTCAGATTCCCGATAACATTATGCACATACACCTACAATTTTGAATCAAGGTCCATATCACAAATAGATCTAAAAGCCAGCGTTACTGGACAAATTTGTTCAAATTCCAAGTAAAATCAGAATACTGATTTCAAATTTCTATTCACTTTTCAAAACCTGAATAACCCAATTAGCAAGCACCAACACATTTATTCAAATTCTAAATAACACCGGGTACTTACTGGATCAAATTATAATGGTAATTAAATATTTCAATTAACACTAGTTATTATTCCAAATTGTACTTCAAATTTCAGAATCCAAATAACAGTGAGAATAGTGGTACTTAGATGATTTCAACTTCAAGTCAAGCTGTTGTACTTATTAACTTATATTCTGACTCTAATTTCCAACTAGAAAATGTATTTACTCACTTAAATTGCAGATAGTGCCCGTGGTCCTAATCATTTACATTTGCACCAAGCACCAGAACTCTTATTAGTTCTAATTTCAAATAACACTGCTGTAATTATTAGTTTCTATTTCCAATGAAATTCTAAAATCTAGTATCTGTGATAACACGCACTGCTGCACTTATTAGATCAAATTCAACATAACACTGATGTACAGTCATGTTCAAATTCTATTTCCAAATCCACTATTGCACTATCTCCTATAACAATCACCGGCATCCATATCAGTTCTCCTTCACTTAAAATTGTAAAAGCTGGGGCGCCTGGGTGGCTTAGTCAGTTAAGCGTCCGACTTTCACTTAGGTCATGATCTCGCGGTTCGTGGGTTCGAGCCCCGCGTCGGGCTCTGTGCTGACTGCCAGCTCAGAGCCTGGAGCCTGTTTCAGTCTGCGACTCCCTCTCTCTCTGACCCTCCCCTGCTCACGCTGTCTCTCTCTCTCTCCTAGAAATAAATAAAAATATTAAAAAAAAATTCTAAAATCTAAATAGAACGGAAAAACCGACTGGCTTACTTGTTACTTGGAATTCCAGAAATGCTTTTGGAATTGTGAGTCTACCTTGTTCCCAATGTACCAGTCAAAGAATTGTGATGACAAGCAGTGACCTTGTGTTCAAATTCAGGTGTCCCAGGGACACCTGATGGAGTTCTGAGGGAGGTTGTGGATGGTGGGGTTCAGAGCTGATGGCCAAGGAAGAATCCTTGAAGACTTCTTTGGAGCGAAAAGATGATTTATAGAGCACGGGGACGGGACCCGTGGGCAGGAAGAGTTGCACTGGCATAGTGTCAGGTAACTCATTATATACGCTCAGGTTGGCCTGGGGTCAGGGGTAGAATAAGTTTCTGAGGAATTTTGCAAGCAATATTTCCAGGACCTTGAGGGGTTGGCTGCTGTTAGTTAAACACCATTTATTACCATTTAGTAAAACCTCAGTCATGAGACCCAGGGGGCCTTATATACTCTTGGGGTATGATTGCCAGCCTATATCCTGGGGCAGTTGAGATAAAGGAAGTAGATTTACACGATCCTGGAGGTTGGAACAATGTTAAGTCGAGGTTCTCTTTTGCCCCCAGCAAAGTGTCCTCATTGAGGCAGCTGAGCTCCTAGAGGAAGGTCACACTGTCCGTCTCAAGGACTTGTCAGTAGGCTGTAGGCAGTAAGGGAATTTAGTTTTTCATTTGCCTTGGTTTCCCACATCACCATGGCAAGGACTTACCCCCGTTCCTCTGTTCTGGGGTAGCTGGGAGTGTCTGAGGGATATCACACAGATCTCACCTGCAGGCGGGGTGGGGATGCTAGCTGGTGATCACCTTGTCCCACACTCCCTCATCAGCACCCAGGCTTTTAATACTTCGTATTTCATTCCAGTACCTACGCATCTGAATCACGAGCACTGCTGTAATTATTCATCAGAATTTCAAATAACCCGTACATACGCATCCCAATTTAGATTCCAAACTACAAGTTTACTCATCAGTTCCGGTTTCTAATGAGACAGATTTGCTTATTAATCCCTATCTCAGTGCAATTCCAAAATGCAAATAAAACTGATAACCAGCCTTGATGCGCTTCCTACCTTACATTTCCAATAACGCTGATGTGCGTTTTAGATAGATAGGTGCCAACATTGAGGCAACTTTGCAAACATGTGCAGGTGAACATGTATCTCAAATGCCATCTTTTTTTTTTCTTTTTTTTTTTTTACAAATAGTTTATTGTCAAATTAGTTTCCACATAACACCCAGTGCTCATCCCCACAAGTGTCCTCCTCCATGCCCATCCTCCCTCCCCCCCACATCCATCAGTCCTCAGTTTTGTCAGCATTCAAGAGTCTCTCATGGTTTGCCTCTCTCCCTTTCCCCCACCATTTCCCCCCTTCTTCTCCCCCTTGTTCCTCCGTCAAGTTCCTCCTAATCCTCCTATACGTGCAAACATATGGTATCTGTCCTTCTCTGCCTGACTTATTTCGCTCAGCATAACACCCTCAAGGTCCATCCATGTTGCTACACAGGCCAGATGTCATTGTTTCTCATTGCCATGGAGTATCCCATGGTATAGATAAACCACATCTTCTTGATCCATTCATCTGTTGATGGACACTTAGGCTCTTCCCATGGTTTAGCTATTGTGGAGAGTGCTGCTGTGAACATTGGGGTGCATGTGCTCCTATGCCTCAGCATCAAATGCCATTTCTGTTTCAAGGTGTAAATAAATCTGACCCCAAGCGTCGGTGCCTGCGTGTGGTTCAATCTGCATCCACCTCGCTGCTTTTCGGTTCACATTCCGGTTGGAATGTCCAAACATCTAGATTTCCAAGCAAAGCCATAATTACTGGCTCATGTTGTAAGTAACACTGGGGCCCTTATGAATTCAATTTCCAATTCACTATCCAAAATCCAAATCATGGGAATAGAGGAGTATTGGGAAATTTATCTGTTCGAATTCCAAGTAACACAGTAATGAATTCCCAATTAAAATTCCAAAAAGAGAATAATAAAAAGGAAAACGATTAAAAGTACTGGTGAACTTAATAGCTAATATTTAAAATAACACTGGTATAGTTAGTAGGATGTAGTCCAATATTTAAAGTTCAGTTAGAATTCCAAATTCCTAAAATCTCCTCGTAACACATTGCCATCTTAAATTCTTCTTGATGCTGCTAGCAACTCAAATTCAATTTAAAATCCCAAATGGAGTAACACAAAAAATAAAAAAATAAATCCCCAAATCCAAATAGCACCCGTACCAAAGACGGTCACTTATTTCCTTCCCAAGCCAAATAACACTGGTGTAATTCTCTGCTCAAATTTCATTTAAAGTTCCAGCATATGAATTTCTCCAAAAACAACAATTATTCAAATTCCAAATACACACACACACACACTTATATGATATATATGTATATATATTCACAGTTCAGAGAACAGTTAACTTCTTAGATCAAACTCAAAATAACAGCGGCTTCCCACTTAATTTTGCCAAAATATACTACTACATTGATTAGCTAATGATTGTGGACTATTCAAATTCTAATTCAAATTCCCCCAAGCGAAAAAAATACAATGAAAACAAAAACACCTTATAAAAATCAAAGCACTTATTAGCTGAACTTCCAAATGACTTCATTTTCTTACTGGTTCTAATTCCAGTACCAATTTTAAAATTCAAGTAAATTTAATAACCAGCGCTGTTATATGCACGTATTCCTCTAAATTCCAATGAACAATGGTATGCATTCACTTGAAATTTCAATTCGTATTCTAACGTTGAATGATTAGTTACAACACCAGTGTATTTATTAACTCAATTATAACATAAATTTTAAATTCCAGACAACAGACTGAAGCTTCCAACTGAAATTTCCAATTGAAATTTCAAAATGGAAATAATACCCATAGCAAGTACTCACATGCTTATTAGTACTTATTAGCTGTAAGCGCAAATAACAGTGATTAATTACTAACTCAAATTTATCAATTCAAATTTGGTCATCTAAATAAATCCTATAACACATACTTGTGCACTTACAGGCTCAGATTAAAATAACACTGGTATCCTCACTGATTTAAATTCAACTTGAATACAAAGCAAATTCTCATTTCTAAATAACAGTAGTACATTCGTTAGTTGAATTCCAAATTAAAAGTCAAACATATAAATAAGACCATAAGAAGGATTGTTATGTATGTTAATTCCAATTCCAAATATCATTGGTTTACTTTTTTGCTCATATTTCAAATCAAATTCCAATATTCAAATATCTCTGGTAAAACGCACTGCCGTACTTATTAATTCAAATCCCAAATAACTCTGATGTACTTATTCAAATTTTCAAATAACAATGATTTATCTAAAAATTCTAATCCCAAATACTACATGCTTTACTCATCAATTCAAATTATAATTCAACTTCCAAAACCCAAAGAACTAGCATAACAAATACTGGTACATTTATTATTTAACATTCTCTGTAAAACCATTATTTTTATTTGTTCAAAATTTTAAAACTAAATACCTCCTAAAACAGGCACTGAGACATGAAGAGGTCGAATTGCAGGTTACAATGGCGGACTTACTGATTCAAATTAAAATACATATTCAAATTTCCAAATAACATTCCTCTTTGATTAATCTCCGAAAAAAAAAAAACCCACAAATGAACTTAGTTCCAATTTCAACTCAAATAGAGAGCTACTCCTAATACGAGCTCCACTGCACTTAGTGCAAAAGGTAAACATTTGTCATTATTTGTTCAAATTCAAAAATCAAAGTGCCTTCTTGTTTTTTTTTTTAAAATCTTTATTTATTTTTGAGACAGAGACAGAGACAGAGAATGAGCGAGGGACGGGCAGAGAGAGAGAAGGAGACACAGAATCTGAAGCAGCTCCAGGCTCTGAGCTGTTATCACAGAGCCCGATGCGGGGCTCGAGCCCACGAACTGTGAGATCATGACCTGAGCTGAAGTCGGCCACTTAACCAACTGAGTCACCCAGGGGCCCCTCTAAATATCTCCTTGTAAGCATCTGTGCACTTAATAGTACCGATTGCTCGTAACACTGGCAAACTTATCTCTAAATAGACCCATCTACATCTGAAGCGTATGGAACTCCATAAACAGATAATGGGTGTGTTCATATGTGTATGTTCAAAATAACAATGGTACAGTTTTATTTCAACATTCTTTCAAATTTCATGGTCTAAACGATGCTGAAAATGAACTTACTAGTTTACTCGCTAGTTTAAATGCCACTAGTTAAAACCTGTATTTTTAAACGTCAAATCTGCTGAATGTAAAAATAATCTTTAAAATGTGCCCTTATTGATATATTGCAATGTGTTAATTATGGTATTAATGATAGTACTTACCAGTTTGTACTCAATTCAAATTCCACTTTCCTAGTAACTCCAGTCATAAAATTTAAATAAAAATTTGAATCCAAATTTCACACAGAACTTTTGTGGTGTTATCTTTTCTTCGTTTTTATTTTTAAAATGTGTTTCATGTTGCCTGACTCAAGGGTATGCTGATTTCATAATAACAGATGGGATAAAAGAAAAAAACAACTTAGAATATGACCAGCACATTGCATTCAGATTATTTCCTCTGTGTGTTTTTAATGAAAAAAAAAAAGGTTCTGTGTCAACTGTACCAAAAAAAAGAGGGTTTTTTTTAACCTGTAAAACATAAAGACTGGGGCGCCTGGGTGGCTTAGTCGGTTAAGCGTCCGACTTTCGCTCAGGTCATGATCTCGCGGTTCGTGGGTTCGAGCCCCGCGTCGGGCTCTGTGCTGACTGCCAGCTCAGAGCCTGGAGCCTGTTTCCGTCTGTGTCTCCCTCTCTCTCTGACCCTCCCCTGCTCACGCTGTCTCTCTCTCTCTCCTAGAAATAAATAAAAATATTAAAAAAAAAACAAACATAAAGACTATTGCATGTATGCATAGCATTCATTATAGCAGAGAAATAAGTACCAAATATTTTTATTAAAACATTAATGGGGTGCCCGGGTGGCCCAGTGGTCAAGAGACTTCAGCTCAGGTCATGATCTTATGGTTCGTAGGTTCAAGCCCCACATCAGGCTCTGTGCCAACAGCTTAGAGCCTGCAGCCTGGTTGGGATTCTGTGTCTTCCTCTCTCTCTCTGCCTCTCCCCTGCTGGCGCTGTCTCTCTCTCTCTCTCAAAAATAAACATTAAAAAAATTAATAAAGTTTAGCATTCACAATCAAATAATTAAATATCATCATTGATAGTCAACATAATATATTAGCTAAATACATTAAGTACTAACCATGCTGTAAAATTATAGGGAAAAGCACATTCCAATTATCTGCCAACGTGTGAGTGAAATATATCATCAATTTTTAAATACAACTTTCAAAACTGTTGAAAGATGTGTAGACATATGTGAAATAAACATGCCTGAGCGCTGAAATGCATCAATGAGGAAAGTGGCAGAGTGATGAATTTGCTTCAGAGAGAGTTTCAGGGAAAGTTTTATGCAGTAGCTATTCAGGAAAGTAACACTACGAGAAGTTAGCTACAAAATTGGTGAGCACAACATAAGGCAGTAAGAAACGTTGTATTTATGTTTCCTGCCTACCAGAGTTAATTTGCATGGATGGCAGATGAAAGTTATTGATAGCCTATCAGTTTGCAACATGATAACGTGTGTTACTATTCGGGTGGTGCATTGACAGCAGATAGTAACACAAACCCGATTACCACCACCGGCAGGTGGGTACACAGGGCTCAGAGGGATTCTTTAGAGCTCTAGAAAGGGCACACTCTTGGGGCATCTGGGTGGCTAAGTCGGTTAAGCTTCTGACTTTGTCTCAGGTCACGATCTTGTAGTTTATGAGTTCAAGCCCCGCATCAGGCTCTGTGCTACAGCTCAAAGCCTGGATTCTGCTTTGGGTTCTGTGTCTCCCCCTCTCTCTGCTCCTTCCTCGCTCGTGATTTCTGTCTCTCAAATATAAATAAACTTTAAAAAATGTTTTTTAAAACGAAGAGGCACACTGTCATATTTTTTTCCTGATTTCAATTTTCAGAACACCAACATAATGCTAGTCTCCTTCACATAGTATCTTGTCTTTACTGGAATGACAAGCCACTGGGGAAAAATACTATAGTAATGTTTTGTCAATAACTATCACGTAAAAATGAAACTCCTGTTTATAACACAGTCATCATTACCTCTACGATTTTCTTCATTATTAACACTCATTGAATATTCTTAAGTGGGAGGAAAATGGTGACTTTGTGAAAGAGAGGTTGGATCATTCAGGGGATGACAGTAAGTTAGGAAGAGCTGGGGTATTACTTTGTGACATAAGAACATTCTTCCTTTAGGGGCGCCTGGGTGGTTCAGTCGGTTAAGCGTCCAACTTTGGCTCAGGTCATGATCTCACGATTCGTGGGTTCAAGTTCCATGTCCGGTTCTGTGCTGACAGCTCAGAGCTGGGAGCCTGCTTCGGATTCTGTGTCTCCTTTGCTCTCTGCCCCTCCCTCACTCAAACTCTGTCTCTCAAAAATAAATATGCATTAAAATTTTTTTTACAAGAAGAACATTCTTCCTTCTAAATGTAATTCTCTCTTCGACTCCTGAGGACAAAGTTGAGTAAGCTCAGGCACGGATGCAAAGTCACTCTCAGCTCCAGACTTCTTCACCATGATACGGAATAACAGTAACACCCAATTTCCTAAAGTTGTAATGATCACATGCACACACACATAAGAATTCAGAGAGGAGGGGTGCCTGGGTGGCTCAGTCGGTGAAGCGTCCCGACTTCGGCTCAGGTCATGATCTCACGGTTCATGGGTTCAGGCCCCGCATCGGGCTCTGTGCTGACTGCCAGCTCAGAGCCTGGAGCCTGCTTCACATTCTGTGTCTCCCTCTCTCTCTGACCCTCCCCTGCTCACGCTGTCTCTCTCTTTCAGAAATAAAGATTAAAAAAAAAAAAAAAAATTCAGAGAGGTGGCTGACACCAAGTGAGATCACAAGCAATGAGAGATGCCGCCTTTATTCTTAACAAAAACATTACAGGCCCCAGTGTTTGTGCATGTTTTAGTTGCTGTAAGATAAGATACTTTATTGAATAATGTTCATTTGGGGCACCTGGATGGCCCAGTCAGTTAAGCATCTGACTTCTGATTTCAGCTCAGGTCGTGACCTCACAGTTGGTGAGCTCAAGCCTTGAGTTGGGCTTCACAATGACAGCAAAGAGCCTGCTTGGGATCCTCTGTCTCCCTTTCTCTCTGCCCCTTCCCTGCTTGCTCTCTCTCCCTCTCTCTCTGCCCCTCCCCTGCTCATACTTGCATGCATGCTGTCTCTCTCAAGAATAAATAAATTTAAAATAAAAACATAAAATGTTCTTTTGCAATCACTAAATTCCACACCTGGAACTAATACTGAACTGTATGTTAACTAGCCGGAATTTAAATAAAATGTCGGAAAAAAAAGTTCTTTCTACATTGTTTTATTGCAATAAAGAACGGTAGGCCTTTGGTAGAAAAGACATCCATACAGTTACTGTGTATACTTCTTTAATAATTAGAAGTGATTTAATTATTAAATAGTGATAGCAAAATGATGACTACAACACAATGCATATTTATGTTTCAAAATATTATTAAACCAATAAATTTTGGTAAACATATATCTTAAGGATAAAATAATTTTTGGAGTGCTTAATGCAAAGCAACTAAAAAGAAATTGTTTGGCAGCAAAAATTGTATTTCTGCTAACAGGAGGTATTAAACACCAAAAATCTATGGGAAAAGATGAGAATTAACTGTAGGTGGAGTATTTCACAACATAGCAAATCATGGTTGGAGTCCTCATTCAGGCCGCAGACCGCAGTGAAAGACAGGCTTCCCCGTTTACATTGTTGGATTCATTATTATCATACTTTGCAAAAACACTTTAGGTTTGCTTCCTCCCAGGAAGGGCACCTGAACTCGTCCGACCATACCATTCATCACTGAAAACTCACCTCCCACCATTTGCTAATTCAAGGGTCTTCCCTGACCCTTCTTCCTGACATCATTTTTCAATACCGGGCCATAAACTGTTCCCCTCACCTCAATCGATGAACTGACATTCATCGGTTTCTCTTGCCAGAAGGAAAAAAAAAATGATCACAAAGAAGAAATGATTACTGGTAAATGTTTAAGCATACAAGATGACACAGTTAAGTATAGGCTCTATGCTGCCCAGGAGGCTTCGGGGACCTGACCACATTCCATAACTGAAAGTCTGTGCCCTTCAATCGATGCCTCTTAATTCCATGTCCCCCCACCCACTTCTATGAGGTTGGGTATTCTAGATTCCTGTAAGTAGCGTCATTTAGAACTGGTCCTTGAGTGTCTGGCTTATTTCAACAAATTTGCTAAGCATGGTAGATCCTGTCTTAATTGCTCGTATCACAAAATAGTAGTAGTAAAGATAATACCTAATAATAAATTGGGCAGGAGAAAGGTTTTGGGAATATTCATGGCATACATTGAGGAGACGATTTCACGGGGATGTCCTTACTCCAAATTCATCAGTTTGTATGCACTATGTAGACCTTTCTGTATGTCAATTGTACCTCAGTAAAGTGGTTTTAAAAATAGTAAAGAGGGGTTGGCTGGGTGGCTCAGTCAGTTGAGCATCCGACTCTTGATTTTGGCTCAGGTCATGAGCTCAAGCCCCGCATTGGGCTCTGTGCTGACAGTTCAGAGCCTGCTTGGGAGTCTCTCTGTCTGCCTCTCTCCCACTCATGAGCTTTCCTTCTCAAAAATAAAGACTGTAATAAAAAATACTAAAAAATTCCAAAATGTTTAACAGATGTGTTTTAAACAACAAAAAAAACCTCTCAACAATTTTTGGGGCACCTGGGAGGCTCAGTCGGTTGACTGTCTGACTTTGGCTCCGATCACAATCTCACTGTTCGTGTGTTCAAGCCCTGTAACAGCTCAGAGCCTGGAGCCTGCTTCACATTCTGTGTGTCCCTCACTCTCTGCCCCCTTCCCAACTTGCACTGCATCTCTCTTTCAAATAATAAAAAATAAACATTAAAAAAAATTACTAAAGAACGTCAACAATGGATACTTGGAAGAGCAACAGAATGTACAGGACAGTTTCATTGACATCTACTTCTAACATGTTTAAATGCTCCCAACCGCAACCTTTTAATTCTGTGATAATACATGCTCATATTTTATGTGGTTACTTAGAGTTAATTCATCTATGTTTGTAAGCAAATTAAGCTAATTTAACATTAAAATACAACCAGTAAGTTGTTCACTTAAGCTAATAAAAATAGTTGACCTGAAGGCTTATGAGATTATCTATTGGGACCATTTCTGACGGAGCGGTTGTACAAACGGCATTTTTCCAAAGATGTGGGACAGTGATTCCCAACAGATCCACAGTAGGAATGCTGTCCTTACAGGGTGCCCGTGTACCTCACCCCTCCTTTTTTATGCCTCGGGTGCTGATGCGCGCTGGATTAGCAGAGCGGAGAACCCATCGCACTATGGTTTGGGGTTTTCCCCTGGCAATGCCTGGAACTCAGCAGAACCTCTCTAAACGTTCTCTTGCAAATGTTTCTGTTTATCACGATACAAGAGGTTTATGAAACCATCCAGTAAGTAGTTACGTTCTGGCAAATACTCTTGAAAGAAAAAAATGTGTCCACGGGAGAAACAGAAACACGGTTTTCTGGATGTAATAAAAGCCAAATTGTAATGGTTATTTATAGTTTATTTCTTGATTAAAAAAACAATATTAGATATGTAAATATAAAAGCCCTCTTTCTCTTCAGTTGGCCTTGGATTATGGGTGTTCTCGATCCCAGGTTTCAGAGATAATGGGTCTTTTATTGCATCAGGGCTCACACACAAGGAATTCACTTGATTGGTATGTAGACTAATATTCAGCAAAACATTCACTTCTCTACCTGTACCATAATCATTGGCTTTCTCATTGCAACAGCAATAAAAAAAATTCTGTTTTGGAGACATTCATTCTGTCTGCCTATCTATCTATCCATCATTATCTATCTATCTATCTATCTACCTACCTACCTACCTATCCATCCATCCACCCACCGATCATATCTATTTATCTATCTATCCATCCAGTAATCCCTCTATCTATCTATCTATCTATCCATCCATTCATCCATCCATCTATCCATCCATCCATCATATCTATCTATCATCTATCTATCTATCTATCTATCTATCTACCTACCTACCTACCTACCTATCCATCCATCCATCCATCTACCCATCATATCTATTTATCTATCTATCCATTCATCCATCTATCCATCCATCATATCTATCTGTCCATCCATCATATTTATCTATTATCTATCACCCATAAATGTACCTATCAGTGTCAGCACTGTCTAATAAGTTTCTATTAGGTAATGAAAAAAATCCAAAACTTCCTATCATTTTCATTAAGCATGCCTAAAAATACCAACTGGCTCTCTTACAAACATTTAATCTGAGACGTGGAAGGACCTCTCATCGACAAGTTGCATACCTTTCTACAGACTCAGGTAAGCGCTGATGCATTATTAATTAATCCCATCAGTACAAACTCTTCATCCTAACAACTGTGGGAGCTACCAAGTTACCATTCAAAGCCCAGGAATTTAAGTTGGTACAGTTAACAACTTTTGGAGGCTTGGGGATGGTTAATATTTTTGCCAGACAGTCCATAACTTAGGTCAAAAGTAGGCCATTTACGTCAAATCTGTAAGGATTGGTCAACAGTGCCTACACAGCCCTGAACTCTGTGCACACCCAGATGAGTGTGCAGCAGGCAGAGGTGAGTAGTGACCACCTGAGGGTCCATTCCCAATGTCCTGTTTCTTTTCTAAGGAGAATAAAACATCTCACAGAGCTTGGTTAATTGCTATGATTGCTTCCGGCACTCAATTCACATCGGACTTCCAAAGCTATGTAGTGAAATAAAGGAGCGTGGGATTTGGTATTAAATTGTCAAGAATTGCTCACAAAAGCTTTCCAGAAGCTTGCTTTTGTGAATGCGGCAAGTCTCATTAAACCCTTCAGACGAATAACTTCACACGCGGCTTCCCATTTCGACTCTGTCCCTGCAACAACAAAAAAGGTAAAAATAAAAGCACTCTCCTGTCTCCAAAATACTTGAAATGTGCTGTGTCGGTTTGTGAAAGCAAGAAAAGGATTAATTCCTGAAAAGCACACAGCCATCAGAGATCCTGTGAGCAGAGTCAACACGGCAGAGGAGCGTTTGTTTGCAGGGATACTAGGTAGCTTTTGTTCAAAATAGAGAGCTCACACCTGCACGGTCAAACGCGGCTGCATATTTATTCAGTGCAGGGGTGGTAAGGAAGGTCTTTGGTAGGAGAAACAAAACACGTGTGTGCACACACTTTCTGTTTTACGCCCAACAGAAGGAAGACATAACTCTCATGAGAGACTAAGTCTGAGAGGCTACGAAATTTTTAAGTGAGTCGCAGACAAACTAAAGGCATTTGATTTTAAATATAAGTAGTTGGAATGGAGTGAATCCTTTTTTTTCCCCCTGCAGAAGGTACCTACAATCTGTTGAATATCTGTGTAACAGAAAGAGGGGATATCACTTCTTGTACTGAAAGAAGAGCCACAAGGCAGACTTATCCCAGGTACGCGGGGCATCGGCTAGCCAAGCTCTGTATCCCAATTCTCAATGGCTGGAAAGACATCTTAAGGGCAGAAGAGGCCGCGTCTGGTCTATGTGCAAGAATGATGGTCTAATGAATCAATGAAGGCAAAAAGGAAGGGCGAAAACCAGTGTGTCTGAATTACACAAGTTTCAGAAGATCGCGTTCAACAGAATTGCAACAGCATCAAATACTATGTTTATTCATTTCGCAAACATACTGTATTTACCCTGTGTGCCATGGTTTTGTGTCCTACATCTTTTCTCTGAGTACACTGAGATAGATCAGCGTAAATTAAATGTGAACTTATTCCATCCACACTTTTGAAATATATGCATCCGAGGTTACAGAGTTCTCTGTTCTCTCTCATGCTTTGGATTCTGTGGCTCCTTTGAGTGACCCGTGAGAATCTGGGTACCAAGCCTACTTGTTACTTCTCTGCAAGGAATCCGCATTTCTCCCTGGTTGCACATGAGCTTAATCCATAAACACCACCCACCTGTGCTTCTGAACGTCCATTCTGTTCTTACCCTGTGTGAACACCTTTCCCCTCATCTCAGAGCCCACCAGTTTGGCATCCTAACGGGAGCCAAGAGACCATAAGGAACAGAAGATGCAGATGTTTCCCATGCACCCTTCGGTGTCCTGCGTGTGCAACACCAAGGTATGTCTTTACTTTGTCAACTGCTCACAGGTTTTTCTCCATGAAGCCACCACCTGGGTAAGTGAACAATTTTCTCCTGAGAAGAATTTGAAGCTGTAGGACCTGCTTCATCCAGAGTCTATACAGGCGCATCCCCTTGTTGATGCCGTGTTTGGGGCTCCTTCGCTCACTGGGCTGGAGAACATCTTGTTTCTGATACATAGAGGTCGAGATGCGTCATCACTGGACCGCGATCACGAGGGTACCCCCTGGCTGTTACAAGGACGTTGTGAAAATAACAAGCAGTTCTCAGTGAAAAAGAGGAGATTTTACAGAGGGCGGGATGTTTCCGACATAACCCTAGGGTTTCACTATGATTATCTACAGACGTATTCCATTGTGCTCCAAGCAACAACACTCTTGCTGGGTGGCAAACGTATAGGGGGTCTGCAGATGACCTTAAAGGTAGGCTCTTGCTCCCAGAGAGCCAGCACGTAGTCTACATATGTATTGTGGCTCCTTTTTATTTGTAGAAACGAAATGAAGAGCATGGTCTCTTGCCGTTGGACAACCACACCATCCACCGAGGATTCAGACCCCCTTTGTTTCATCGAGCTCCTTTCATGGATCAGATTCTCAGATGGAAGACGAAGCTTGGCCTCTGGGGGACCCCCTTACAGAAACGGGGGCTGCCAGTCTGGCAAAGGTTGGTTGGAAAACTTGGGTTTGGAAGAAAAGTGAGGATGTGATCTTTGGGGTCAAGTTCGTGTCAAAGTTCTAGTGGGGCAGATTTTGTCCCTCGGGGGCTCACTTTGCATTTCCCAGAACTTCTAACAGGTAAAATAGAAAATATACTTAACAATACAAAACATTTCCTCACCTTGCAAATTAATCATCAGACCAGACAGAAGACATCTTCTCACGTAAGTTTTACATAAATAAGATTTAAAATGGTGTGAGTTGAAGTTCTGATATTTGAGAGATTTCTTCCGCATACACACTGTAGAAATCTACATGGCTAATGCCTTCAGTGTGGAAACAAATTTTAAGTGTGCAGGTCCAGCTCTTAAAATAAATCAGAACATTGGCCTAAATGAAATGATGTAAACATGAAAAAATGGAAATATCTTATTTTTCTTTTGCTCCCATGAGTGTTAGGATTATATCTAAGTTTTGTTTTTTTTTTTGTAAGATTTTATTCTTAAGTGATCTCTCCACCCAACGTGGGACTCAAACTCATGAGTATGGAGTCACATAATCCACTGACTGAGTCAGCCAGGTTCCTCTATATCTAAAGATTTTTTATACTAAATCAACTCACTGGAAAGGTATACACTGAATTCACATCTGCTATATCTAGCAATATATAAAGAGGAATACAGTGTGCGTGAAACTGACCTTTTACAGAATTGATTCTGCTTAGAGAAGACTTACTTTCTAGTCTATCAGGGTTAATTTTTTTTAATGTTTATTTGTTTTTGAGAGAAAGAGTGAGTGAGCACAAGTGGCGGAGGGGAAGAGAGAGAGGGAAACAGAATCTGAAGCAGCTCTAGGCTCTGAGCAGTCAACACAGAGCCCAATGCGGGACTCGAACTCACAAACCGTGAGATCATGACCTGAGCCGAGGTCGGATGCTTAGTCGACTGAGCCACCCAGGGTCCCCACTAGTCTATGAGGTTTAAAGCATCATTGGACTAATTCACATTTCCTGAGTATCACGTTTAAAATGTATTGTTTCACTAATATGCATGATCTTAAAAGTTGTTAACCCTGAGTTAACAACTGAATGAAAATCATGGGAACATACTGATACCACCAGCTTAAATGATGATGTGTTTTAGGCACAGAACAATCGCAGTTCAGCACACAGAATACCATCCCTACATAAAAATTAGAAATAGTAAGATATAAGATATAACATGATGCTCTCTAACTTGGGGATACTTGAGTATATAGGATAAAACCTTCCCACCCCTGGTAGAAATCTCACCAACTGTTGGGAAATCAGAAACAGATTGGAAGACCAATTTTTAACTCTTTGTCATTCCAAAGTAATGTTACAAGCAATGCAGGGGAAATCATGTGTGCAAGCAGATAGGTCTTCTTTTCCTTCCATTTTTGATACTGGTATTTGTCAGTACTGCAACCTTGACCAAAGGCTCCATTACAACGTGAAAATTGGACACTATCTGATGACTTTCTGTTCATGAAACTGATGGGAGAACAAAAGTATCAATAATTATGTAGGCAGCATATACTTTCAGTGTGAATGGAAACCAAAAATTACAGCTTACCCACTAATTAATGAATACCTAAATTAAACACAGATGCTGAAAGTGATGCTTCTAAATTTCAATCATTATCCAGTTGCCGTTATACACCTTCATTAGTAATGGCCTTCGACATGGGAGCAGAAAACCTTCTTTCATGAAATTTTAAACTGAGTTCTCCAGTGAAGTGAACCCTGTAAGTCACACGTGGCCATCAAACGAAAGTGACCTTCTCTTTGTCGTGATTCACACAAACCTGTTAGTCATTGCTTTGTCCTGGCTGCTGAATTCAATGTTATTGGTATTTTCTCAAGCAAAGTAAATGCTCATGATGTAGTCACTTTGGGTAATATGTAATTAAAAATCTGACTGAATTAAAATCATGTAAGGTATTTAAGCCTTTAATTAAGATAGCAGGTGAGGCATGCATCAGCCAGTTATTACATGCTTTAGGGGCACCTCAGTTGCTCAGTCGGTTAAGCATCCGACTTTGGCTCAGGTTATGATCTTGTGGTTTGAGGGTTCAAGCCCTGCATTGGGCTCTGTGCTGACAGCTCTGAGCCTGGAGCTGCTTCAGATTCTGCGTCTACCTCTCTCTCTGCACCTCCCCCAGCCCCCGCACCGCTCACGCTCTGTTTCTGTCTCTCAAAAATAAACAAATGTTAAAAAAGTAAATTAAAAAATACATATTTTAGAAATGGTTACTTTCTTATTTGTTGGTTGGCCCAATTGACTTTTTGATTACTCTTACACTTTTAATAATAACTATAATACGATAGAGTAAGGCATTACATAAAATGTGCACATGAGGCAAATACATGGTCCCTTGATCAGCCTAAATTTGGGCCATGAAGAACAAAGGGTGGCTATGTAGACGGCTCAAGGAATCAGAGGTTGCCTTGCTCTACAGGACTCCCAAGAACCAGTTTTGAATGTATTAAAGAAGAAAAGATGCTATTTTGTGAAATGAATAGTAGTAGTTTCACCTCAGGACATTTGGTCAAGTGTAGAGACCTTTCCAGTTGTTATATCTGGAGAGGAGGGTTTGCCATTGGCACTGAGTGGGTCGAGGTCAGGGAGGCTGTGAACAGCCTACGATGCACCAAAGAATTATCCAAACCCAACGTCAGTAGAGCCGAGATTGAAAAAACTTGCCTCAGTGTGAAAGACCCTGTCTGTCAGCATGTGGGTCTATTCCACTGCTTCTCAACTGCTGGTTAACTTCTCAACTGCTAAAGACGGATACTCCATGAGGAATGTTACAGAAAGCATAGTTTCAGATACACGATGTCCTTGTACAATTTCTGTTGTGACAGTTACCAGCTTCCAAGGTCAAGATGTAGATAGGGCAGGGGCGCCTGGGTGGCTCAGTCAGTTGAGCATCCGACTTTGGCTCAGGTCATGATCTCATGGTCCGTGGGTTCGAGTCTCGTGTCAGGCTCTGTGCTGACAGCTCGGAGCCTGGAGCCTGCTTTGGATTCTGTGTCTCCCTCTCTCTCTGACCCTCCCACACACACGCTCGCTCTCTCAGAAATTGAAAAAAAAAATTAAAAAAAAAAAAGATGTAGATAGGGCAATGCTTCTTGGGGAGGTGCTGGGAAGGGTCTACCCCAGGGCTCTCTCCTGATTGCCTGCGGCTCCTTGGCTTGGGGCCATAGAAATCCATCTTCCCATGGTATAATTGGGTGTGTGAGTGTCTCTGAGTCCAAATTTTCCATTTATTTCAGGAGCCCATCCATAGTGGGTTAGCTCTTACCCTTCTCCAATGTGACCTTATTCATCTTAACTAATGACGTATGCGGTAACCCTATTTCCAAACAAGGCCGCAGACCTGGCTACCCAGTTCCAACAAGGAAAGGCAGTTCCATCAATTAAGCATCATTACTGCATGCTTTAAGAAAATCAGTGACTTCAGGGGTCTCTGGGAGGCTCAGTCGGTTAAGTGTCCGACTCTTGGTTTTGGCTCAGGTCATGATCTCACAGTTTGTGGGATCGAGCCCCGCGGCGGGCTCTGTGCTGACCGGGATTCCCCCGTTTTCCCCCTCTCTCTCCTCCTGCCCCACTCTAAAATAAATGAATAAACATTTTTTAAGAAAAGAAAGAAAATCACTGACTTTAGAGTAACCATGACATTTCTAAATTTTTTTTTTAATGTTTTATTTATATCTAGGAGAGAGAGAGAGACAGCGTGAGCAGGGGAGGGTCAGAGAGAGAGGGAGACACAGACTCTGAAACAGGCTCCAGGCTCTGAGCTGGCAGTCAGCACAGAGCCCGACGCGGCTCGAACCCACGAACCGCGAGATCATGACCTGAGCGAAAGTCGGACACTTAACCGACTAAGCCACCCGGGCGCCCCTAGAGTAACCATGACATTTCTAGACGGAGCAAGTGCCAGTGATATTCTCAAATTTTATGTCTAAAATAAGAGACTACAGCAAGACCACTCCTCTGCGTCCACAGAGTATTTGTAACCTTTCTCTTCTCATCTACAGGTTTAAAACTATCAACTTAATCGAATATCTTCATTCTTACTAAATTCCATTTTATTCTCAAAACCTTGCAAGTTCATATTCTTTTCCCTTTTTGCTAAACTTTTAAAAAATATTTTCAAAAACTGTACACTTTTCCCAAGAAGCAAGTTTCAAAGGTTGCCTAACGGAGGCAACAAGAATAATTTTATACCTGCATATGCAGCAAAACTGCGAGATGCTTCAGCTTCGTCTCCGTGGGCTTCAAAATAAGACATTGTGTTGACTTGATATATAATTTTCTCCATGAGACCTAAAAGGAAATTAAATGTACAGTTGTGAGAATTGTATTTCAGAAAGAGCAAGAGGTAAGCAGTACCAATAAAATATCAGATGGCTTTGGAGCAGAATAAAACATAGCCACAGCCACATGCTACAAAGCAAAGTCCCAAGGGAGTGATGACATCTGGGAAGCTTGAAGGAAGAGAGATGGTTAGAAGTGCACTTTTATAGAATAAATTTCAATTTGCAAACTCTTAAAGTGATTTAAAAAGTAGAGTTCAAATACATATTTGACTCTGGCCCCTTTCTGCAAATGTACATTCATTTCTAACAGACTTTTCCAATTGGTTATCACATTGCTACTGAAAAAGGAAGCATTTGTCCCACTAAAAGAAAAGATATGGGGGGAAGGACGTATTATATTTAATCTGAAGAGAAGCACATAGTTTCTCTGTTTGTGAATTGTGATATCGTATTTCAGAGCCAGGAACCAGGTCAAGCCGTTGCTGGAAAACATTCAAATTTAAAAAAAAAAAAAAAAGGACTTAAATGAATCTTCTTTTACAACCATTAGAGAAACTAAGTATTCTTCCTAGATTTCCATTCACTGTGAACTTTTCCAGGTGGTCTTTCCATTCTCTTTGATTTTACTTCATTATTTTTTTAATTTTATGTTTTAAAGTTTATTTATTTGACAGAGAAGGGGTGGGAAGAGAGAATCCCAAGCAGGCTCTCATAGAGCTTGACACGGGGCATGAACTCATGGCCACAAGATCATGACCTGAGCTGAAATCAAGAGTCTGTGGCTCAACTGACTGAGCCACCCGTGAGCCCCCTCATCCTTGTCTCTTAACCCCAGGCAGTCACTAATTTGCTCTTTATATTTGTCTATAATTCTATCAATTCAGTGAAATCATACAAAATATAGCTTAGGGGGACTTTTTTTCACTCAGCATAATCCCCTGGGGATTCCTTGGTGTGGATGTACCACTGTTTCCTCTTTCACTAAAATAACTTTCCTTTTTTTTTTTCTTTTTTTTTTCAATTTTTTTAAATGTTTTATTTCTAGGAGAGAGAGAGACAGCGTGAGCAGGGGAGGGTCAGAGAGAGAGGGAGTCACAGACTGAAATAGGCTCCAGGCTCTGAGCCGGCAGTCAGCACAGAGCCCGACGCGGGGCTCGAACCCACGAACCGCGAGATCATGACCTGAGCCAAAGTCGGACGCTTAACTGACTGAGCCACCCAGGTGCCCCTAAAGAGACAGAATCTTAAGCAGACTCCATGCTCAGTAGGAAGCCCAACACAGGGCTTGATCTCACAACCCTGGGATCATACATAACCTGAGCCAAAATCAAGACTTGGGCATTCGAGTGACTGAGCCATCCAGGCTCCACCATTAAAATAATTTGTATAGTATGCTTAAAGATTTTTAATGTAACATAGAATTTTAAATAGCATAGCATTTCATTTATTTGGAGTTAAACAGTAGCCTAGGGGCACCTGGGTGGCTCCACTGGTTAAGCGTCTGGCTCTTGGTTTCAGCTCAGGTTGTGACGTCACCATTTGTGAGTTTGAGCCCCAGTCTGGGGCTCTGTCCTGAAGGTGCAGAGCTTGCTTGGGATTCTTTCTCTCCCTCTTTCTACGCCCCTGCCCTGGTCACTCTCATTCTCAAAATAAACAAATTAAAAAACAAAACAAAAAGAAATCAGTGGCCTATTTCTGCCCATAACAGTTATTTGTACATGTAAGTAAATGAGGTACATGAGTCTGCACACAAAATAGTAATTTGTGTATATAATTTAGTGATTAGAGTCACCTCCTTTATACTCGAAGCTAAAGAATGGGATCCCTTCAATTTTCTATGTCATTAGTGAGCCTGAAAAGTATTTGACACAGAGAATAAGGATATCATGGGATAAAGTGATTTCTTGAGTTCAATGGTAATATACATTTTCATGTAGATTCTATAAATCCTATTATGAAGGCATTGCTTAAATTATTTCTCTTTAAGCATATTTGAGGGTTTACTTTATACCCTAGTTTTATCATAAATATCATTAGGAACTTTATATCATTAAAAGAAATTGGTGAGGATAAGAATAACAATGGGGCGCCTGGGTGGCTTAGTCGGTTAAGCGTCCGACTTTCGCTTAGGTCATGATCTTGCGGTTCGTGGGTTCGAGCCCCGTGACGGGCTCTGTGCTGACTGCCAGCTCAGAGCCTGGAGCCTGTTTCAGTCTGTGACTCCCTCTCTCTCTCTGACCCTCCCCTGCTCACGCTGTCTCTCTCTCTCTCCTAGAAATAAATAAAACATTAAAAAAAAAAAAAGGATAAGAATAACAAGAAATAAAACCACTTAAGGAATAATACCTAATAGCTACCAATGTCAGTGGATATATAGATATCAAAGGGTTTTTTTTTAATGTTTATTTATTTATTTTTGAAAGAGAGAGCTTGAGAGAGAGAGAGGGAGACACAGAATCCCAAGCAGGCTCCAGGCTCTGAGCCATCAGCACAGAGCCTGATGTGAGGCTTCAACTCCTGAACCATGAGCTCATGACCCGATTCCGAAGTCGGACGCTTGACCGACTGAACTACCCAGGCGCCCCAATATCACCGTATTTTTTGAAAGTACATACGGTTTTTAAATTTTAAATGCTTCTAATAAATATTGTGTGAACTAACGCTTATCACAGCTCTGAAGTGGGTATTGTTCATGACTGGTCCATGCTACAGATGGTCAAAGTGAGGCGCAGAGAAGGTGAGTAGCGGACTCAAATCCACAGGAGAGGTGCTCCAGGGAGCTGCTGAAGCCTGAGATTTGCAGTTCGGCACGCTGCTGGCAAACGAATTATAGGAGAATCCTGGGGCCAAGGGGTTCGGTGGTTGGATCTCCAAAATGTTCTATCAGACCTCCGGCTGTAGATTCTAAGCCTGGGCATGGTGTAGACCTCGCTCCACCGTGTTTGAAACGCAGAGGTGATCCTATGCAGATGGCGACTCAGAGAAACATGAGCCTACTTACTCTTCTTAGTGATCCATCCCATTAGCTGACTCGACTGCTCTTTCTAGAGGAAGGGTGGCTTATGTTTATCCCTGGGGTACAGAAATCTAATCTCCTTAGAGGCTCACTCTGGCTGCAAGCCCAGCAAGGGGCCTGGGGAACGTGCTTTGAGTGGCTCAGGTAGGCTCACCGGCTGCAGGTAGGAAGATGCAAACGCTGCTGGGTGGTAAGGCGGATGGAGTTAGGAAGACACGTTTCCACCAGCCTGAACCGGGTCGCCGCTAGAAGCTACCTGAGGAAGCCCTCAACCCTGCCACTTCAGGGTGGGTCCTGTCCCGTAGTGCTGGGCTCCTTACAGAAGGACACAGACATGCCCAGAGAAACGGCCCCGTGAGGACACGGAGTCTACATGCCCAGGAGAGAGCCCTCAGACGAAAGCTGCCCCACCTGGATCTCAGACTTCCATGCCTGGATCTGGGATTTCCACTTCCAGGACTGTGAGACAGAAAAGTCTCCTTTAAGCCGCCCAGTCTGTGGCGCTTTGTTACGGCGACTCTAGCTGATTAATACAAGCAAAAACAAATACAAAGTCAACCTTGTTTTTAAATTATCTTCTACTACACTCTCTATTTCTTGTCGCGGTTATAAAGTGTCAGGTGACTTGAGAGTTACCAAGATTGTGGAAAAAAAAAAAAGTACATTTATGCATGAGGAATTATGTATCATTATAGAAAACCACACATTACAGAAGAATGTTACGAGTTTATTGGATATGCTTCTGCTTGGTTCCAGAAGGGAAAAGAAAGAGCCTTCTGAGAGTTCTACGGGTGATGGAAAATGAATCATTTTAAGTTACACCAAGAGAGATTCACATAGTATTTTCTTAACATTGAGTCATGTTTTTAAGCATGGCTGCCATCTAAAATGACACTCATTAGGGGCGCCTGGGTGGCTCACCTAGTTGGTTGAGCGTCCAACTTCGGCTCAGGTCATGATCTCATAGCTTGTGAGTTCGAGCCCCGCATCGGGCTCTGTGCTGACAGCTCAGGGCCTGGAGCCTGCTTCAGATTCTGTGTCTCCCTCTGTCCCTGCCCCTCTCTGCTTGTGCTCTGTCTCTCTCAAAACTAAACATTAAAAAAATAAAATAAAATGACACCCATTAATTGTGCATGACATAACCACCTAGTACCTATTTCCAGTTTACATCCACAGAAGACCACATGCATATAAAATGCTAGGTTATAGGCCATATCGGAGGAAATGATCTAATATACCATTTTAGCATTTTAATGCTTCCTGGCCATAAGCAAGCTGTTTCACTGTTTGCAAACATTACAATTGATTGCACATTCTCGTTTGAATAAATGGCAGAACATTCGATATTAAGAACCAGGAGAGCAAACTACTAATTGCAATTGTATTAGGTAGGCCATAGAGAAGGGTGCAGGGATTAGGGTCACGAGTAGAAGCTTTATGCTGCAAAACTCCCATCTTAAATATTTAACTAGAAAGAAATATATCACTACATATTCGTTAAAATGTTCTCATTCAGCAGAGCTGTATTATGGTAACAAAACTATGACCCCCCCGCCCTAAAAATGTATCAGTCATCCTGGTGAGGTTTTTAGAATGCTTATTTTGGGGCGCCTGGGTGGCTCAGTTGGTTGAGCATCTGACTTCAGCTCAGGTCATGATCTCACAGTTTGTGGGTTCAAGCCCTGCATCGGGTTCTGCACTGCTTCAGATTCTGTGTCTCCCTCTCTCTCTGACCCTCCCCGCTCATGCTGTCTCTCTCTCTTTCTCAAAAATAAATTAAACATTAAAAAATTTTTAAAGAATGTTTATTTTGTCTCTATGCTTATTTGTAATCCCTCAAATTACCTAGAAAACTACTTATATGTAATATAAATAAATACAAATATAAAACATGTTATATACAATAAATATAATACATATATAATATAGATATAAATTAAAAACATATTATGTGTAATATAAAATAAATATAATTATAAAATACATATACATAAATGCAAAGCATACATAATATAGAGTACATAATGTAAATAAATATACATTAAAATATATATAATATAAAATACATATATATGAATATAAAAATATATGAAAAATATAAAGTACACATATAACATAAATAAATATAAATTTAAATATATATTATGTACAATAAATATAAATTAAATATAAATATAAAATATATATGTATAATATACATAAATATAAATATAGATATACAAATATATATACAATCCAAACATCGGCTAGACGGAGAGAATGGTTTTCTTTTTTTTAATTGCATAGCTGTTGAGTCTAAGAATAATTACTGCAGAGACTCTAAACCCTGATGAATGGTGCACACGCTCATGCCATCTCTCTGTCTCCTGGGTGTTAGGAGCCACTTCCGTCTCTTCTTCACAACCTCTCTGCTTATGTGACTATCTTGGGGCCACTTCTGACATTTCACCTGACAAATGTTTTTGTTTCCCTAACTATGAAAGTAATGAACTCAAACTTTGTTCTTAAACCTACTGAGACAGAAACGAGTGCTTCCTGCAACCCAGTTGGCCTCAGCCTCTCCATTCCGGGTCTTGAAAAATGAAAGCTCTCTCTGTGGTGTGGTTTCAGCCTGGACAAGGGGTCTTACCTGCCCTGTTCCCCTTCAGGTCAAAGCAAATCTCAGCAAAGGGCACATGGGTTCTTACCTGCCTTGCCTCCCTTTAGCTCAAAGCAAATACCTGCAAACGTGGGATTAGGAGGTGGTGATGGGGAAGCTCACACAGGATGGAGTGTGACATCTGTATTACAGAAGTCGAATGAGGTGTGGAAGAGAGGGGCTCCTCCTTGAGATAAGGGGTCAGAGATGTGTTGTGGAGGGGCTTTCCGGAATGGAAAACCACTGCTAATTGTTACCAGTGCAGCGCATGCTACGGGAAAGCACGTTATAATCAAGTCATTCTGGGCATCTTTCTGGTTCAAACAGAAACTCAAAGGGCAGAAGCTTTGGAACATGCACTTCCATCAACGTAGACCTTTGTACAAGCTCTTTATTTATTTATTGGCAGTGAAAATGGCAGTATTGAATTATACGGGCAGCGTGAACACAGAGAAGAGCGGAGGCGTGTTCCATGATCTGACGTCCATTAGCACGTTATCTTCATTCTTTGCTATGATGCAAGCAAGGGCTGGTTGCTCATGGAAGTGATATCTTTTTAAAAGATGATATTTTTAAGTTGGTTGTTATTTTAAGTAGGCTCCATGCCCAACATGAAGCTTGAACTCACGACCCTAAGATTAAGAATCAGATCCTATACTGAGTGAGCCAGCCAGGCACCCCTAAGAGATGATATTTCTGTACTTCCTTTCCACATATATTAAAGCATCACATCTTATCGAAAATTGAGAAAGACTGGAGATAGTTGGCCATACACGTGTACGCCTTCGTCGGAAATATTCAGTTCCCCGTGGCCACGTGTTTTCTCCCTCTTCCCATCCACATACAACTTGGTTTGTCTTACTTTACTTATTCAATCTCAGAAACACAACTATATACACTGTATACAGAAACACAATGTATGCTCTGTGTCCCCGTCATAGCCTCAAAATGCAGTGAAATGTCTATGCAGTGAAATGTCTACATCTGTTTATGTCGTAAATTCATAAGTTATAACAATCATACCAGTTGAAGGTGCTTAGGATATTTAACCTAAAACAAGTTTGTGTGCTTGCATATCTGATAGTCAATGTAGCCACTGTTACTTAAACACATCTTAACCAGCGTTACCAGAAAAGTTGAGGTCAAAGGACCCAATACATTTTAGGAAGGCACCAAATTTTGATAGGTCAGAGTTTCAGTGTTTTGCGTGTGCAAGAAAGAAATCAAACTGCATATTGGTGGTTTTTGGCTTCTACTAATTATATGGACTGTTTACCCACAGTGCATTGTTTGCCAACCAACCAGATGCACACCAGATGTTAAATTTTAGATAATCCAAACTGGAATTAATTCAAAATAAATGTGAACTATTGTGTCATAATTTTCTTTTCTTCAGGTTCACCAACTTTACCAAAACAATATTTACGTGGGCACAGATTTGGAAAAGGCAGAGCCATGGTATTATTATCATCGTATTAGCTGATAGATAACGTTGGCCTTGTTGGTGATTATGCAGATACCAACCCTTTCCCAGCAAAATACGATTAAGCTGTGCCTCCTCTTTTCGTAAGTGAATTCTGAATTCCCTTTTTTTACAAATGGAGTACCCCGAAGCTAGGATGAGGTGACTTAAACACCACGTTAGATGGACAGCTACCTTTCACACTGTGTAGATAAGAACCTTAGGGATATCCCTTTAATACTAGAGGAAAAAGAATGCACATGGTACCAAATGAGAAGCTGTTAGGTTTTGTGTGAAAGCGGACAGCTTGAGAAAACAGTGGAGGTATGTTCACTTCAAGTAGACCACACTCTCCCCCTGGCTCTTCAGCAAAGTGCTATTCAAGAGCGAAATATTTCGCATGCTTTCCACAATAAAGGAAGGCTCCTGAAAACATTCTTGCAATACCTCAGCTCTTTCTCTGCAGCCAACACTGACCAAAACCTGAAAAGCTAGCTTGTCTGCTAATACCGTGAGTTTCATCTTAATTCCTTAATATAAGGAAACCTTTTTTTACCCCCTGCATTATTTTGGCAAACAGCTTAACCACTCACCACTATGTCTCAGCCCAATCCATGAATACCGATGGACATTTAGAAAAATGATCCTTGATTCCAAAAAGAAAAATCAATTCGCTAACAGGTGTCTCACTCACTAACCAAATGTCAAACGTCCAAACGTCAACAGACAAAACCTTTCGGAAATCTTACACTTAAGAATCAGGATACAGCAGCAGGGAGTACATGAATGCGTATGAGTGGGTTATAAAGGATTTCTCACAAGATGGGAGGTCTCAAGGAAGGAAGTGGAAGGAAAAAACTTTTTGGTAGATGTGGGCAACCCAAGTATAATAGGGAAATGAAGGATTAAACAGGCAGAGAGGGAAACGTTAGGACCTGAAGACCTGGGTGGGGAAAAACACATAGATTGGAACATGCTGTAAGCTCTGACTACAGCAAACCCCTCAGGCGTAAGGTTCCCCTTAAGAATGGAACAGACACAATCTACTTTCCAGTCAGGATGCCCTCTGGAATTTGACTAAAGACTTAACCAAAAATTAGTAAGACCAGAAAACACAAGAGCACAAAGAATGATATGACCATAGATCAGCCCTCATACAATGGGTGAGTCAATGAGGAATGGACAACCCAGCACCCAGAGCTATCCAGGCAATTGAGTAGAACCTGAGAAGGAACAAGGGGTCTGGGGGCGGGTGTGACCCAAACCTTATAACACAAGGAACCTTCCGATAGTACACCGGCCTTCACTTTTGAGCGCCTGCTCTCTGTAAAGAGAGGTTTCATATATTCTTGACCTTTCTGATCTTACCCACTTAATAAACATTTGCCTGTGGCTCATTCTGCAGCCACCTCTTCATGAAGGAGATTTTCACCAAACTATGTATAAAAGAAAGAACATTTAGAGTATCTTAGGCATTTATATAAGATGAATTCGGTTTTATGGTAATACTAACTAGAAATCATTACATTCTAGTGGTGAATTCCTGATCCTTTGTGTGTCCTGAATCATCTCAGTAAAGATTTCATTAAACAAAACAACCTCCCCCCCAAAATAACCCCAAAACTTTGATTCAGGAAGTATTATTATTCACATTTGTCCAAATTTTTAGTTTACTAGCACAGGACATGTTGTTTTTCAAACGGGAGCTCTGTTCTGTTCTTCTATGTTGAAGATTCTCTGAAAAGAGGAGACAGTGGGTTCAGTCATAAGAAAAGAGAGTCTTGTGATACAAATAAATGAGAATAAGAGATGTGAGCAGTGTAGGAACAGAGAGGGTGGGTATAAACATTTCCACCAAGGGAGAAAAGAACTGGGCACTGGTGAGATGCAGACATAACAATCTCAGAGATAACAGAATATTTCTTCCAAGGTACACTCCCATCCAATAAAAACAGGAAGCATATTAAGTGTTTGAATGTTGCAGGATTTCTAAGTCACTTCACGATTATCCTTGAATCAAGATTTTGTGTGAAAATAAAATCATTCTAAGTTAGTCACGATTATCCTTGAATCAAGAAGATTTAGTGTGACAATAAAATCCGTAGAGAGACAATGATCGCTTTTCTTCAAACATGTCAGAGAATGCAGGACACTGACAACTGAAAATGTTTACATTCAATAAATCAGATAGAAGACATAAGATAATACCCATTTGTGCTCTGATCTTTATTTTTATGTGTGTAGGTTTTTTGTTATTTGCTTTGTTTTGTTTTTCCGTCTCAGTTGCTGTTCCTCTGGGACACACCACCAAATGAACATTAAGTAGAGCTTTTGGAATGTACATGTGAGAAGCATACAAGTATGCAATATTGTCCCTGGAGAGAAAGGGATTCTTCCCAGGGCGGTTCAGTAAGTTCGAAAAGAGCAAAAGTAAAACCCGTCAATTTCCAACCATATTCGTATCAGATCTACGAAGACGACTCTTTTGAGAGGAAACCATCAACAAAAGCAAAAGGCAGAGGCAACCTACTGAATGGGACAAGATGCTTGTAAATGATATAACCTACAAATGGGAATGTATAATTTATACAACTCAATACCCAAAAACCAAACACTCTGATTAAAACAGGGCAGAGAATGTGAGTAGATATTTTTCTAAAGAAGACATCCAGATGGCCAGCAGACACATGAGAAGATCCTCAACACATCAGGGAGATGCAAATCGAAGCCATGATGAGAGATCACCTCTCACCTGTCAGAGTGGCTACAATCAACACAAGAAACAGCACTTTTTTTTTTTAATGTTTTTTTATTTATTTCTAGGAGAGAGAGAGACAGAGACAGTGTGAGCAGGGGAGGGTCAGAGAGAGAGGGAGTCACAGACTGAAACAGGCTCCAGGCTGACTGAAACAGGCTCCAGGCTCTGAGCTGGCAGTCAGCACAGAGCCCGACGCGGGGCTCGAACCCACGAACC
Source organism: Proteles cristata cristata (assembly GCA_017311185.1). Taxonomy (NCBI): domain Eukaryota; kingdom Metazoa; phylum Chordata; class Mammalia; order Carnivora; family Hyaenidae; genus Proteles; species Proteles cristata. The sequence goes on along the minus strand of JAESUZ010002486.1, from coordinate 1,691,242 downwards.
ATGAGATCATGACCCGAGCGAAAGTCGGACGCTTAACCGACTAAGCCACCCGAGCGCCCCAAGAAACAGCACATATTGCCAAGGCCGTGGAGAAAAAGGGACCCACACGCACTGTTCGTTAGGAATGCAAACGGGAGTGGCTACTCTGGAGAACAGTATAGAGGTTCTTCAAAAAATTTAAACTAGAAATACCATATAATCCAGTCACTCCACTACTTCTTTGGCCATTTACCCAAAGAAAATGAAAACACCAAATTGAAAAGATACATGCACCCCGATTTGCAGCAGCATTGTTTACAATAGTCAAATTATGGAAGCAGCCCAAGTGCTCATGGATAGATGAATGGATAAAGAAGATGTGGTATACGCACAATGGAATATTACACAGCCATAAAAAAGGAAGGAGGCTTGTTACTTGTAACAACATGGAAGGGCCTAGAAAGTATGATGCTAAGGGAAATAAGTCAGCTAGAGAAAGACAAATACCATACGATTTCTCGCATGTGTGGAACGTAAGAAACAAACAAAAAAGCAGAAATAAACTCCTCAACACAGAGAACAAACTGGCGGTTTCCAGAGGGGAGAGAGATTGAGGGAAGGGGACGCGGAGACGCAGGCTTCCACTTATGGAACAAGTAACTCACGGGAACAAAAGATACAGCACAGGAATATGGTCACTGGTACTGGCATAGTGTACGTACAGGGGAGGTGAGCACAGCGCATGCACACACTTGTGGAATCACTATGTTGTACACCTGAACTAAAGGAACATTGTCAACTGTTACGCAATAAAGAATTTTTTCAAAAAGAAAGGAAACTAACACATAAAGTATATTCCCTCTGAGTGTGTCTGTGTCCTCATCTCTTCTTATAAGGACACCAGCCCTGTTAGGTAAGGGTCCACCCTACTGAGCTCAGGTTACTTTAACCACATCTTTAAAAATCCCATTGCTGGGGCACCTGGGTGGCTCCGTCGGTTCATCACCCGACTTCAGCTCAGGTCATGATCTCACGGTTCATGGGTTCGAGCCCCGCGTCAGGCTCTGTGCTGACAGCTCAGAGCCTGGAGCCTGTTTCGGATTCTGTGTCCCCTTCTCTCTCTGACCCTCCCCTGTTTACACTGTCTCTATTTCTCTCTCAAAAATAAAATAAAACATTAAAAAAATTTTTTTAAATCCCATTGCTACCTCTGGCCACATTTTAAGGCTTCAAATTTTGGAGGGACCCAGTTCAACCCATGACACATACCTTGACCCAGAAATAAATTTACAAAACTATAAAGTCTTTTCAACGGGGCACCTAGACGATTCAGTTTGTTGAGTGTCTGACTCCAGCTCAGGTCATGATCTCACAGTTTGTGGGTTAGATTCCCACATGAGGCTCTGTGCTGACAGCTCAGAGCCTGGAACCGGCTTCAGATTCTGTGTCTCCCTCTCTCTCTGCCCCTCCCCTACTTGTGTTCTGTGTCTTTCTCTCTCTCAAAAAAAGAAAAAAAAACATTTTTGAAAATTTTTTAAAAAGTCTTTTTAGAATTACACAAAGGAAAAACAAACACGAGTATTAAATGCAGATCTTTGTATAATCCAAAGTCCCCTTGATTTCAGTGTCTTATATGGTTAGTTATTTAGACACTTCATCAATCTCACAAGACCATGTAACAGCAGACAAAACGAATGGTTTAAATGCAAAATAAATAAGGGATCGTGTTTCAACTACATGAGGAGAAAATAGTACTAGCTAAATATGTGTGCTAAAAAATACAGTTTTAAAGCTGTCTGCACAGTGTTTGTCATCAAGACTCTTCAAAGAAAGAATCTCTTGATAAATACCAATGCTTTAAAACTGACCGTGTGATTTCATATGTATGGACACACATTTTGTCCTGTGAATTGCTTTATCAGCTTCTAGAACATAAGTAGAGACATGTCACTGCAGATAGTGCTTCCGGAAAACCTGGGCACCATGCAGATACGTACAAGTTATATATGAACAGTTATGCACATGTGATGGAATTGTGTCCCTCACCCCAACAGTATCCAAAAAAATACAACAGTGTCTCTCAGGAAATAGTGCTTCAAAAGAACATTTATGGATAATATGTGAACATTGAGAAATAATTTTGAAACGTGAAAATGTAGCCTTTTCTGAAATATATATTTGAAATGAATATATCTGAAATATATATATAAATGTTTTATATAGGGGTACCTGTGCGGCTCAGATGGTTAAGTGTCTGACTTTTGATTTTGACTCAGGTCACGATCTCACAATTTCTGAGTTCAAGCCCCACACCAGGCTCTGCACTGACAGCATGGAGCCTGCTTGGGATTCTCTCTCTCCCTCTCTCTTTCTCTGCCCCTCCTCTGTTCTCTCTCTGTCAAAAAATAAGTAAATAAAAATTTTAAAATGTTAAGTATCTTTGTATATATTTTTTTGCCCATGCAATCATCAATATACTGAATCCCAGCATTAAAAAAAATATTTATTTATTTTTGAGAAGAGGGGAGGACTAGAGAGAGAGAGACGGAGACAGAATCCAAAGTAGGCTCCAGGCTCTGAGCTGTCAGGACGGAGCCTGACCATGAGATCATGACCTGAGCCGAGGTTGGACCCTTAACGGACTGTGCCACCCAGGCTCCCCTCAGTCCGTGTTCTAACTGCTGGGTTGAAGGTTTCTGAAGCTAAGGTAGCATTTTTCCTACATTTTCTTCAAAAAGTTTTATCAACTGCAGTTCCTTCAAAATGTACATGGCATATGAAGATATCTGAATGGTAGTTTTCCCCAGCTTCTCGCAGACTTGAGTATTATGATTAAATAATAAAAATTTGTATTCATTGTTTCAATTACCATCTAATTAAGAGGAATGCTGATTAGTTTTGCATTTGTAATTAAACTCTGCTATTTCTTTTTCTGTGACTTTCCTTACTAAAACCACTGGATCTTATCCAACATCTGCACCATGGTGTGCCCAAATAAAATACATAAAATAATGGCATACATAAATGTTTAAAGACTATATTGAGAAAATTTCCCAGAAACAAGACATATTTTTATCAGACTGATAAATCATATTATTCTCAGTAGAAACTTACACTGGAAATATTTCCTGAAAGTTGCATACATTCCAAAGATAGAATCCTTAGAATAACATGTACGTAATCAGATCACCTATGGGAAGAGAGAGCACAATGGCCAACTTCAGTTTTCAACATAGAAATGCTCAACGTTGGAAGACAGTGTAACAAAATGTGGAAAGAACTGAAGGAACACGTGTGGTCCAAACATCTTACGAATTGTCATGCTGTCATTCAAATACAGATATGTCAACATGGGGGGAAATGCAAGCATATTTATGATTTTAGGCATTGTAGTTTCTATGAACTCTGCTGGAAAAAAAATTCCTACAGGAATAAATATATATATTTGAGAGCAAGAGAGCATGAGTAGGGGAGAGGGGCAGAGAGAGAGAGGGAGGGAGAGAGAGAAAGAGAGAGCATCTTGAGCAGGCTCGGAGCCTAATGTGGGGCTCAATCCCAAGCCTGTGAGATCATGACCTGAGTAGAAATCAAGAGTCAGACACTCAACCAACTGAGCCACCCAGGTGCTCCCTACAGGATTATATTCTATACTAAATTATATATTATATTATATTATATATTATGATTCCTACAGGATTATAATATTTTACACTGCTGCCATCCCAAATGACTAAGATTTTGTCATCTGTGAATATGCCCATCTATCATCCTGCAGTTACTGTGGGTCAGATATACGAACATAGTGTGGCTTAGCTGGTTTTTTCTTAGGGTCACCTGTGAATTGTGAGATCGTGACCTAATCCAAAGGCCTAACTGACTGAGCCACCCAGGAGCTCAGAAGCTGCGTTTCTTTACTTATGTTCTCTTTTCTTGAATTACGAAGCTACCAGCAAAGCACCAGGCTCTCTCGTGCTATGAATTTCTCCCATCTCTCTTAGTGACTGTTTTAGTTTTTATTTCTCATTCAACTTCCCATGTGATAGTACACTGGGTCCACAAAGGTGATACAGATAATTGCCCTATCATAAGACTGGTTGATTTATATCATAATTAGAACATTAAGGTATCTATACAGTAGCTTCTAGATTAGTGTTTGGTTGAATAACTAGGGGCTACAAATCATGTGTGCGTCTTTCGAATTCTGTCTACCATAGTTTACCTTCTGGCCCCAAAGATTCATTTGCTCTCAAAAGGAAAATACATTCACCCCATCTGAAGGCCCTTAGAAGTCTTATCCTATTTCACCAGCTCCAAAGTGCAAACTCTCTTTTATAACTCATCAGCTCAGAACTCCCAAATGTTATCATCTAGTTCCGGTATAGAGGAAATTCCTACATATTATACTTCTTGAGGCACAATTTCACAAGTCTGTGGTCCCATGAAATGGAAAAAAGAAACACAGTTTATCTGCTCCCAACATGGACTCCTGAGCTGTGCATAGAATAATGAGTATAGACGCTCTGGTTCGATCATTGGGGATGAGGGGAATGGAAAGGATACTGGAGTCCTTGGACCAGATTAGTTTCAGAATCTAAGCAAGCAAACTCCATTAGGTTTCAAGGCCTGGAAATAACACTCTGGTTCTCAGCTCTACCTTCTGGGCCACCATCTTTCCTTTCTGAGTCTCTGTCCCTTTGAGTCCAAACTGGCATTCTACTGATACCAAATTCTTGAAAACTTCATAGGTCTCCAGTGTATGTCATAAGGATTGAGTCCATTAGCCCTGAGGCTCATACCACATCTTTCCAAGATTATTTGTTGTCTGTTTTTGGCTTCTACTGAGAGCATGATGAGATCATGCTCTTAAGTTTTCTTCTAGGTACTCTTTGGTTTCAAACGGGTGATGTAGGAGTCCCATCCTCAGTCTCTTCAAAGGGCCCTTTGTGTAAAAACTTAGCCTTTTGTGACCTCTAGCCTTCCAGACAGAGAATTCCTCACATCATAGACATGTGGTTCCATTTTGTTTAATAGTTCTTTAAAAAATTTTTTTTTAATGTTTTATTTATTTCTAGGAGAGAGAGAGAGAGACAGCGTGAGTAGGGGACGGTCAGAGAGAGAGGGAGTCACAGACTGAAGCAGGCTCCAGGCTCTGAGCTGGCAGTCAGCACAGAGCCCGACGCAGGGCTCGAACCCACGAACTGCGAGATCATGACCTAAGCGAAAGTTGGACGCTTAATCGACTAAGCCACCCAGGCGCCCCTTGTTTAATAGTTCTTAATCGATCTCCTTCTATCCATTTTACTATTAGCAAAAGAAAGAAACCATGTGGAACATTTGATCTTTTGGTTGGAAACATCCTCAGCTAACTATACAAAAATGTATATAAATATCCAAGTAATATGATTTCCTCTTTTTGCTCTTAATAGCTGGGGATCATGATTATTTATGTATTAGCAGCATGTTTTAGATGTGTTTGGCTATGTTAGGGTTCAAATATGTGACTTAGGTTCCATTAGGAAAGTAATACAATTAACGAAAATCAGATGGTGAGGTGTGTGAAAAGGCAAAGGACATAGAGTTTTCTTAGTCATTCTTCACAGCAGTAATTTAATAGCATGTTGAAAATAGAAGATGAAGTAAAATGTACATATACAGTTATACACATTAGGGAAATAGATACACAATATTCTCATCATATAAACACGTGAATGGTATCCAATTTTATCTACTGTCACACACACATAAAAATGATATCCAGAAGAAATCCAGAGAGGCTCAAATAATGGAAAAAAAAAGAATGGGCAAAAATCCAATAAGAACAATGTGAGAAAAAGAAAGGAAAGACGCTTCTGTTACGCACTTTGAGAGGTTAATTCAGTGAAAGAACTCAAACACTGGCAAACAAGAGAAAGAATGGCACTTTCTAATTACTGAAAATAGATTCCACTGTGGAGCTTTACTTGTCTCTGGGCACCAAATGCCACAGCATTAACACATATAAAACAAATAGTATGAAGGATGAAAGAGGGAAATACTCTCTGATCATTGATTTCTGTGATCAACTGATATCACAGATCACTGTGATAATTGAGTATGCTTTGAAATAGGACATAAATCATCAGGCCAGGAGTTAAAGCTACTCTTTGTTCCACAAAACATTCTAAAAATTATATACGAATAAAATGTGCTCCTTTATTTCATTCTAGCCAATCTATGGCTTGTAAAGTAGACCTATTTTTTAAAATTTTTATAGAAAATGATTTATAAAACCTAAGGGACCATTGGACAAACACATCTCTATAATAATGGGCTATCCCTTGAAATATGGTATCAATCACTATCGAGATTCGAGTTTCTCTTTGTTCTGTGAAATGTTTAAAAATTTTATGTGAGTCAAACGTGTTACTTTTAAAATACTTCAACTTGATGCAAATGTGCTTTTGCTGTATTCACTGAATTTTCTCACATCCTTCTGTTTTTCATAATATGTTTTCTGTTGCTAGATGGTTTCTTATGCCTTTAGTATACAGGTGGCCCTTCATCAGTGTGGATTAGGGCACTGGCCACCCCATAGTTGGATATCTGCATATGCCTTTTGACTCCCCCAAAACTTGACAATAGCCTTCTGTTGACCGGAAGTCTTACAACTTATTAAAGCTGATTAACACACACTTTGTTTGCTCTACATATTACATGTTGTACTCTTACAATTAAAGTAAGCTGAAGAAAAGAAAACGGATTAACAGAGCCTAGGGGCACCTGGGTAGTGGAGTCAGTTAAGAGTGTGACTCTTGACCTCAGCTCAGGTCATGATCTCACAGTATGTGAGTTCAAGCCCCACATAGGGCTCTATGCTGATGGTGCAGAGCCTGCTTGGGATTCTGTCTCTCCTTCTCTCTGCCCCTCCCCAGCTTGTGCACTCTCTCTCTCAAAATAAATAAACTTTAAAAAAAGACCTAAGGAAGAGAAAACACATTTAGAGCATTATGTCATATTTATCAAAAGAAATCTGCATGTAAGTGGACTTGTAGTTAAGATACACGTGGCTTAAGGATCAACTGTCTTTACCTTTTTAAATATGTTTCCAGGCAGCTCACATTTTCCTCATATATTTGTGTTTCCATTCCTTTTACTGACTTCATACTCCTGGAGGATGCAATGTAATTATCTTGGTTCAGTATTTAAATACGGTGTTTCTTTTTATAATAATTTATTTTCTAAGGTGTTTTCTTTCTTTACCTCATTTCTATATTCTTTCTATTCCTTTTGTCTTTGAGGAGAGGAATCGCCTGGATTTTACACAGAGCAACGAAGGGTTGGGTTGCTGGTCGTTTTCTGGTTAGCCAGGCTCGAGCAAAGTCTGGTCTCTTCGACCTCAGCATACTGAAGCCCAAGTTTGCTTTGCGTTTACAACCTCACCTTCCCTTCTATGCTGCTGTTGAGGAAGAAGGAAAACCCTAAAGCTTATCCAGAACTTTCTAGACATTGATAGGTGAGGTAGGAAGCATTCTGTAGACAGAAGGGCCACACGATCTCCTTTCTGGAGAATTTCATGTGCTACCTGAGAGTGTCAAGGCTGTGTTCCCTGCTGGCCTTGCATCTGGGTTACTGTCCAGAATTTCTAGTGTCCTGTTCCCACCGAGTCCTATGATCTTGTCTCTGTTTCCCATGTTTAGTTGGTTTCTTTTCTTTTCACACTGTCATTTTTAGAGAGATTCGTTATATTTATTTTTTATTTTAGAGACATAGAATGCAAGAAGGCGAGAGGGGCAGAAGGAGAGAGAGGAGAGAGAAAGAGAGAGAGAGAGAATCTTAAGTAGGCTCCACATTCAGCACTGAGCCCAATGTGGGACTCAATCCCACAACCCTGGGATCATAACCTGAGCTGAAATCAAGAGTCAGACACTCAACCCAGCCACCCAGATGCCTGTAGGAAAAATAATTAGATAAAAATCACACTGTTTCATCATTGGAAGTTCCACTTTCCTGCTGCACATGTAGGCTTTTATATTTTCTTTTCTCTAGTATTTCTACTGTTTACACGACTGTCTCATTAGTCAGGTTGTGATCTTGCCTGGATTGTAATTATAGTCTGTCTGTACCCGTCTTTGCGCTAGAATTCCCCAGAGGTCTCCCGTCAACGAATCCAGGTTCAGGCTGCCAAACTGTGTAACACTATGGGGTGACATTAACTTCACGGGTCAAAGCACGTGCTCGGTACGGTCTCGGTAAGCTTACTAGTCTATGGATAGGCATTCCATCATCTGCATGTTCATAGTAAAGTCCCTAAAAATATAAGGACTTTTTTTTTTTTTTGCATTAAAATATACTGAGGACACCTGCCTCCAGGAAGATGGAGAACATGGAGGGTCCCATTTTGTGTCACTAGATGCTACAAAAACAAGTGGACATTATACAGAACACACAAAGACTCTGAAATGCACAGAGAAGGCAATCCAGAAAAGGTAATAGTAGCTGATTTAAAAAAAAATAAAGCCTCTCAAAGGCTCCTCTCTCTAGTCAGAGGACCAGGGAAGGAGGAGGCCAGCAAGACAATGCTTTGAGAGAATCATCATCATACTGCAGTCAAGCACCCCATGAAACATTGTGACTTTACCCCACCCAAGACAGGCAACGACAAGGCACCTCCCTCTCAAGTGTATTCTGTGTGTATAATATTTATGAAATGCCCAAATAAATAAACCTAACCCCCCCCCACAACAAAAAGCAATAATACTAATACTCAGCAATTTCAGGACCAGCGTATTCCTTTGAATATTTTTATCTATTAGTATTTATTCCCTCAGGGCTGGTGAAGAAACCAGTGCTCAGGCACATCACTATCCCTGAAAGAGCACACAGTCTGTAAGAGTGGAGCTCAGACGAGGAACCCTACCTGGGTCAATTCACACCTCTTCCCCCATTAGGCCCCCCATCCCCCTCAGCTAATTCGTCTACCTGCAGTCAGAACACACAGACTTAAGTCATCTCTGACTTCCAACGTCAGCTTTAACATACTCACCTAATTGCCCACGGGCAAACTGAGTAATGAATTGGATGTGTGACCCTAATTTGGCAGCTCCTGACATTTTCTAATCTCTTTAAATAACATCACAGAAATGGAAAAGTAGATGTGGGCAGGACTAAGCCTTAAGGAATATGAGATTTAAAATAATTCTGGTAGACGGGTTTAGTAACAGCCATTCATAAAGAAACAGCTTTTGTGACAAAAGGAATCTTACTGACCCCGTGATTACTCAACTTTGGGGAATGATTTTGAAAGGAAAATTAGACTTTTGGTAAATCAGATAACTCAACAAGCAACCATGTGAAAAATCCCCAAACTCAGATATACCATAATAGATCTCTCTAAAAGAACTTACGTACATAAAACTTTTAAATATTATTGATAACAATTTGCAGAGGGAAAATGGCTTTCAAGATCTATCTTATAGTAATACACTGCTGCTTTAAAAAAAAATCTCAGAATGTCTTTTAACTGGTCTCATAGTGGTCCTTAATGATTTTTCTTTTACTAAAATGTAAAATCTGTACCTTTTTGGCTTAATTTATCTGCAGTGATGTTCAAAGGTGACTTCTTCCCTCCTGAAATTCCCTCTTCCTATGGCTTCTGTGATATTGACCCATGTTATCTTACTACCATTGTTTTTAGATAAACATTATTATTATTATTTTATTGTTAGTGAGAATAGTTTTAGATTTACGAGAGACAGAGAGAAAGAGAGATGAACATAGTACAGATAGGCTTGTCTACCCTAAATCCGGTTTCTGCTGTTACCTTCATATAGAACATTGTCACAATGAATGAAACAATTTTGATGCATTATTCTCAACTAAAGTCCATATAGTATTTAGTCCTTGGTAAAGTTTCTATGTAATGCCCTCCCCTTTTTTATGTGAGTTCTAGGATCCCACATTATAGTCAGTTGTCATGTAGTTTTGGATTTCTCCAATTTCTCAGATTTGATACATTTTTGATGACCTTGACAGCTGTGAGGCATACGAGTCAGGTGTTTGCAGCATGCCCTTCCACAGGGATTTGTCTCATGTGTTACTCGTGATTAGAATAGGGTTAAAAGTTGCGAGAGAGACCACAGAAGTAAAATTCATTTTCATCGCATCACATCAAAGGTACATACCCTAGACGTGACCAACCAATAATGCTGGTTTTGGTCAACTGGCTTGAGGCTGTGTTTGCCAGGATTCTCCACTACAAAGTGAACGCTTTCCCCCACTTTCTGCCCAACATCCTTTGGAAGGAAGTCCCCACACGGCTCACACGTAAAGGGGTGAAGAGAAATCCACCTCCTTGACGATGCACTATCTACATAAATTATTTCCAATTCTTCTGTAAAGGAGATACGTCTGTATTCTCTCGCTTTCACTGATTTTTCTCTATCATGTATTCATACCAGTAAGGACTAATGGATGCTTATTTAATCACTCGGGTTCTAAGGCATTACTAGTTTGGTTGATCAAATGGCTTCAATGTGGGCCATCGGGCTATAAGTCCGTATTTTTGCCATGACAAGAAGTTACATCTTTCCTGTTCTGGTTGTGGGATCAGGTACTTCTCCAAGGAAATGGTGGTTTTCTTGCTACCATTTTCATTGCTCATTCTTGGGCTTCTCCCAGGGCTCAGCAGACTCTATTGGTCAGTAAGTGCTAGAAGGAAGATCCAAAGACTTCCAATCTTGCGTCTTACCAGTTTTCTTCTCTGTACCTACTCTGACATCATCAATGTGAGACCACTGTCCACCTCACTCATCCAATTTCCATATTCTTCAGGGCCACCATGATGCTCTTTCTAGAATCCAGTTCTGATCATTGTCTCTAAAAGCCTTTCATTGGCCAATCTACCCTATCTTCTTCAGCATATTCACATGTACGAACACCATTCACGTACGTTGTAATATGTGTACTATACAAGAATTATCAGGAATGCAGGACGATAATGTGTAAAGGCAGGCTCAAATTTGTGACATGTGTCCCCAAACTTTACTGGTGGCCCTTAAAGTTGGGAAGACACCAACATTCAGAGTGAATTCCCCGTCTCTTCGTCTAGAGTAGCTTATTGTACATCCTTCACCTCTGTCAACCTTCATAACCCTATCTGTCGATAACCCCATCAACACTTTTGATTCAACACACCGAGAAAAAGGTACGTATCCTCAAAGACACAGATGCCCACCTTCACACACTCTTCCATTTTGTCTTTGTCCAACTTCTGCAACAAAGTTACACAGCTGTACTGATGTTTTTAGTGCGTGTTCTCTATTCTTTAGGATCTCGAATGGATTGAAAATTTCAGATCCTTTTATATTAGTGGTAGTTGCCATCAGCATCACCTGCTTGTATATGTGTATATGTGTATTATATATTAATATATATTAATATAAGGGTAAGTTATTATTATACATTATATATTAATATATATAAGTGTAAGTTACACTTATGTTTTCTTTACACTTGCATTTTCTATTTTCCATTCATCATTTTATGGCAGAATTTCATCAATGTTCTACAGACTTTACAAAGAATTCATTGGGGTGCCAGGTGAGCTCAGTCAGAGGAGGCTGCAATGTTTGTTCTCAGGGTTGTGACTTCCAGCACATTGGGTATAGAGATTACCAAAATAAGTAAACTTTAAAAAAGAACAAGAATTTGTTCTTGTTACATTCCTGTGGGTTCTCTAAATTGCATACTTGAGTCCTATGCCACCGACTTACGATTTCTACTTTGTTTATTCTATAATCTCAGGTGGAAACCTGGCCACTAATTTTAACGTGTTTTTAATAGAATTATTTTAGACTCTGTGTTTCCCACTAATGATTACTTCAGCCAGTCACTTTATGTACATTGTATTGATTGAAAAAAATTGATTTTATGGAAAAAATGAAAAATATGAATGTTTATATAATAGTCTCACATTTATATGTCTGCAGGAAAATTATTTTTTAACAGTTTATTGTGAAGTTGGTTTCTATATAACACCCAGAGCTCATCCCAACAAGTGCCCTTCTCCATGCCCATCACCCCCCTTCCCCTCTCACCCACCCCATCACCATCAGCCCTCAGTTTGTTCTCAGCCTTCAAGAGTCTCTCATGGTTTGCCTCTCTGCAGGAAAATTATTAAAAATTGAGTGGCTAGACTCAATAAGACACTAAAGCCGTTTAACTATTGCTACAGCGCTGGTGGAAATGGATATTGCTAGAATAACTATGAAGGACACATTATGATAGTGCATCTAGACCGGTTTTACCAGTAATTTTGATTGTTACAAAGATGATTCATTAAAGAGAGCCTCGGCATAGTCTTAACTAGCTTTTCAGGTATATGTTGGGATATCTTTAACTCTTTAAGGGGCATATGAATCTCCTTATTAACTGTGTTCCAATATTAGCCAGTTGTGATGCATTCATCCTTAAAAGGCTAGGCTTGAGTCATTTATGTCCTGTCTGTCTTTTGTTGCAAACGGGCACTTCAAAGCCTGTGAAGAGGTGCAGGGCACATCAGCTGCTTGGAGGTAGAGCTAGAAAGACAAAGAGATGTCCTAGATTCCTGGTGCTTCCAACCCAAGGCCTTTTGCAAGAATGAAAGACAACTATTCCCACAAATGTCTCAGCTTGTGAAAGTTTCAATGTGATCGCAGACTTATCTTGGTTTCTGAAGAAAAGGGCGGAATCCTTCTCAAGCATGTGTACATGCAAACACATACTTCAATCTTCTGGTATGTGTTTAGACACAATATTAGGCCAAAACAATGTATGTAATGATCAGAGCATCTTATCCACGCTGAATGAAATAATTTGGTCTCTAAGACAGATCTATAGGTGACTCATATTTTGGAATTATGACAAGGGGTTTAAGATAATTCTTACAAATAAAAGTGCCCCAGGAAAGCGTAAGCGTGAGTGGAAAATGGGGAGATTTCAGGAGAGACTGGGGCATTGCGGAAAAGAAAATATTCTAGAAGTGGCAAAAATTATGGGAAGTCAATTTACTGGCTAGAAATCACAGCAGACAATAGAAGGGTCAATGAACTTGGAAAGTCATTCGACATGAAGCATAAAGAAAAAACAGGAAAGCTGAAAAGAGCTAGATCTAGAATTTTATATTCAAAATAATTTTATAAATAAAGTGGGGAAAAAAAGACATCTTCTGATAAACGAGGAACGTATCAGCACATCCAGCTGGGAGAAGCTAACTTGCTGGAGGTCAATGAAAAAACATGAAGTCTAGGCCTACAGAAGGGAATAAGAATCATCGGAAATGTCAATACGTAGGTAGAGGACACACTATTGAAATAAACACAGCCTTTCTTTAAAACCTTGACCAAACAACACAAATTACATCGTAGGGTCTATGACATTTGTACAAGTGCATTTTCACAAGTGCAGCAAGAATGGCTTGAGGGAGGTAAATAGCATTCTACCGTTACAGGCGTCTTATCTTGCATCTAAATCACACAGTATGTTTTCTTCCAGATTAACTGCCTCACAACTGCAAGGTCATCAAAAACATATCAAGGTTGGGGCGCCCGGGTGGCTTAGTCAGTTAAGCGTCTGACTTTCGCTTGGGTCATGATCTAGCGGTTCATGGGTTCGAGCCCCGCGTCGGGCTCTGTGCTGACTGCCAGCTCAGAGCCTGGAGCCTGTTTCAGAGTCTGTGACTCCCTCTCTCTCTGACCCTCCCCTGCTCACGCTGTCTCTCTCTCTCTCTCTAGAAATAAATTTAAAAAAAAAAACAAAACATATCAAGGCTGAGAAGTTGTCTGGAGTCAGTAGTCAATCTGGTTATCGCAATATCCATCTTAAACAGAATTCCAGAATTCCATCTGGAATTCCATGATCTCCTGGCCTCCTCATTACATGCTTATTCTCTCTATGGAAATAGGGTCAGCAATTAGAAATAGGAAAGTGTGCTTATGTCTCCACTGCTGTACCCCATGAGAGATGCGAGGTTAAAAAATAAAAGGTCCAGGGGCGCCTGGGTGGCTTAGTCGGTTAAGCGTCCGACTTTCGCTTAGGTCATGATCTCACAGTTCGTGGGTTCGGGCCCCGCATCGGGCTCTGTGCTGACTGCCAGCTCGGAGCCTGGAGCCTATTTCAGTCTGTGACTCCCTCTCTCTCTGACCCTCCCCTGCTCATGCTGTCTCTCTCTCTCTCTCTCCTGGAAATAAATAAAACATTTAAAAAATAAAATAAAATAAAAGGTCCAGTTTGAGCCTTGATTCTAGGAACCGACAGGGAACCCTTTCCAGTGTGTGTTTGATTTCACTCGAAATGTTGACATGAAGCTTTAATGAGCCTAAAAGAGACGCATTCTTCCCTATGCTGTTTTATTTATTGCCAAAACCCCTTTGCTAAGGTATGGGAACTGTAATTGTGCTATAGCAGCACCATTGGCTGTAATGAGAACTTTATTACCTGGAGCTCGAACCAGCTGTGAAGCAAATAACATAGTATCGACGTATTAGGGCACATGTTAAAATGTGTGTTAAGCTGTGATTTCATGAGAGAAGCTGATGTGGCTTAAAATACGTGTGACGGCAACCGAAGTAAGGATTTTATATTGCAGTCTGATGCATTTATAAAGATACACAGACGTCCCATGTAGCCGTGACCATCTCTGTGAAAGGTCATCTCCAAGGACTTAGAAGCTTCTGTATTTACCAAAGTGCCAATAGATCATGAATGAATATTATTCTCTTTAGGGACTCCTAAAGTTCTGAAATGGAAATATCTTCCTGCAGGCTTTTTCCACATGAACATAGAGTCTTTCTAATCTCTTGTAATGAGGTTGGTGAAGCTGGAATCAATGGATGCTCAAGCACTGGGTGGGGGAAAAAAATTGGACCGCCGCAGGGGGCCAGCCAGCGTCTCCTCGCCCTATGTAAGTAATACTGTTTCTTTCTTGCAAAATCTTACCGGTTTAAATTTTATTTCCTTCACATTAGACAACAGCACAATTATGATTAGAAAAGTCTTAGATGTTACTTTAATTTTCTTTGGAATAATTTGCATTCTGAGCCTGAATCCCTCTCCCCCCAGCCGAAAGAAAGTTCACTGAAAATAGTTGTTTAGAACTTTGCAGGGTCTAGCTGCTCTATGGCCCTCAATTTGGTGGAGAGCAGACATACCTGAAAGAAATCCATGAAGTCAGAAGATAAACAGCTCAGTGAGATTTTAAATAGTTGGATAATATCCGACATTGCACCTTATGCAGTGGCACACTAAGATAAAATTAATCTATTTTTAGGGTTATCCCTTCATTTTGTACAAAGCTGTTGGCATTTCTGGGATCCTTACAAATGTGTTTTGTGTGACACACCTTGAGAAGAAAGATGAAAATTTGAGACTTCGCTTAGGTATGTATTGTCATACTTTTTCATCCATAGTTTCAAACCCAATCATATTAAAGGCAGTGATTTCCTAAGAAATGGTACCCAAGACCATGTGTTTACTTTCAAGAGGATATACAGCACATTCCAAAACATTCTTCCTCGTGACAATAATAGCATCTTGTTTGCGTGAGGGTTAGGATTGCACTTTACGATAACTGTTCCCATTTAACTGATGCAGACACAATATGGGAGAAATTGCATCGCCCTAGCTCTGCGTGCAGATAGTTCTCATTATTCTGCCAGATGGGAATCCAAACCATGCCTTGGGGTTTTGTGTAGACTGGTTGATTCACTGGAAATCAAGACTTTCCGCCCCACGGCTTCCTCACGGCCCTCCTCTCACATCGGGTATTAGGGTGTCTGGATGGGTTTCCAGAACTCAAAGAGACCATCGCCAGTGACTCCCTCCATCTGCCACCTGCTTCTCACGTTTTGGAAGACTTCACAAAATCTCCATCTGAAGTTGTAGGAGGCAGTGTTAAGTTGTGCTAGCCAGATGTTAATTTGAATTTAAAAAAAAAAGAAAAAACTACAGAAGGTATTTTTGAAGAATTCCATACGTTTCATTGCCTTAAATGTCTCTCTTCTAAACATGGTGTTATATTGTCCTTTTTTCCTACAGTTTTATTTATTTATTTATTAATGAGAGATGGGGAAGAGGGACAGAGAGAGAGAATCCCAAGAAGTCTCCATGCTGACACAGGGCTCAAACTCACGAACTGTAAGAGCATGACCCGAGCCGAAATCAAGAGTCAGACGCTTAACGAGCTGAGCCACCCAGGTGCCCTGGTATTATATACCATCTTTCAAATGGGAATTTTTGCCTTACGAAGGAACAGTCTGTACTGATCACAGCTGCCTGTGGGATTTTCGGGGAAGCATCCTACAGTCTCATCTCACCTAATGAAGACGGAACGCCTTCAGGAAGTAGTTAATGTTAGCAGCGCCCTCTTTCTCACGGTGGCTTGAAAGATTCATGAGATTGATGTCTGCAGAATTACTGTAGGTACGGCCTTCCACAACTAAAAAATGACAGTCATTTTTCTCTTAATAATTGAACGTCAGTTTGTTATAGAAGAATCATTTTCGTTATCAGAATTCATTAATATTAATACAGTATAAAGCAACAGAAACAGCTGGGTGACGATTTGGTGTAAACTCGCCTTCACAGTTGAAATCGCCACATCTTGATTTGCTCAAGTTGGTAACGGGAGAAAAAAGCACATAATTGGTACAGATGAACACACTTCCTGTTTCCACAGTTTCTTCGAAAGATATGAGTGACAGTTCTGAATTTAATGATATGCATCTGAACATTTGGAAGGGTTGAAAATGGAAGCAATTTTCTCCTCTCTTCTTCCTTGTTATTACGATCCAATTACCTAAACAGTTCAGATAAGATGTAATTCAGGGTTTAGAGTTATTCAAATAATCACATCAATTTCCCAGATTCATGGGATCGCAAAGAGAATCCCCAGAAATTGAGAAAAGCATTTGTGAATTCTTAGAAAAACTGAATTGGTGAGCAAACGTTCGTATTTGATGGGTCAGTGTTAACCAATGAATAGACATCACTCTTTTGTGCGAGGCATGTAAACATTTACCTGTGAGTTTCCTGATCTGTATGAGTATGCCGGCGGCGCCTGGCTATGCGTGCATGTGTACAAATGTTTGTGTGTGAATCTGGAGAAGAAGGGATGCTTTAGAAATTATAGACACTAAAATCACCAAATTCCTTCCTTTCATCTCAAGGACAAAGCAAGCATCTAAGTAGTAAACTCAAAGACAACTTCCATTCAGATATCCTAGGTCACCACTTAGAGATAAATAGACATCAATTTGGAAGGAAAGAATCAACACTTGTCTGATGGAAGCCAACAGCCGTGAGGAGCGTGTCTGATCTCCTGAAGATGTTCCCTGGGTTTGTCGTCTCTGGAATGTCAGGTCATTTCTCCACAGAGAAAAAGACAGCCCCTGTGGGTGTCAGGCATCCCAGGAAGTAGTGATTGTAATCCACTTATCGGCACGGTGTCTTCAAAGTTTAGCTCAGTATCCTTTTCCAGGAACTTCATTCTGAGTAAAGAGCTTTCATGCAAAACCACATCGACAAATAATCCTCATTAGTATATATTCATTCTTGTTCTTGTGGTTTTCACAGGAAGGTTTTGGAATAAAAAGCATGTACAGTTAGCTAGTGAGCCTATACAAATCAATGAAAATAAAGCACCATGGTGTCCTGGAGCATTTTTTTTAAAAAAGTATTTATTTTGGGGAGACAGAGTGCAAGCAGAGGAGGGGCAGACAGAGAGGGAGACACAGAATCCGAAGCAGCTCCAGGCTGTCAGCACAGAGTCTGACGTGGGGCTCGAACTCACAAAATGTGGGATCACATGTCTACTGTTTTTTTTTTTTTAATTATTAAACAATTTATTTATTTCAGAGAGAGAGAAAGAGATAGCGTGAGCAGGGGAGGGTCAGAGAGAGAGGGAGACACAGAATCTGAAACAGGCTCCAGGCTCTGAGCTGTCAGCACAGAGCCCTACACGGGGCTCAAACCCACGAACCGTGAGATCATGGCCTGAGCCAAAGTTGCATGGCTTGCCCAACCGACTGAGCCACCCAGGTGCCCCTCATGTCCACTGTTTTAAAGACTCCCTTCCAGAAAGAG
Source organism: Proteles cristata cristata (assembly GCA_017311185.1). Taxonomy (NCBI): domain Eukaryota; kingdom Metazoa; phylum Chordata; class Mammalia; order Carnivora; family Hyaenidae; genus Proteles; species Proteles cristata. The sequence goes on along the minus strand of JAESUZ010002486.1, from coordinate 1,673,167 downwards.
CTACAATTTATTTATCTATTGACTTGTTAACAGACATCTGGAGTGTTTCCAATTTTTAACAATTACCTACAGGGATGCTGTAAATATTCTTCAAACAACTATGGCCTTCTGCGAGCATGCATCTGTTTATAGGACCATACATCTTTGGAAACTGTTGGAGCAGAGTTGATTTCTCTCTCCAACTTTGGGTGAGATCATCAGAGAATTTTCCAAAGATGCTGAGTCATCAAAAGTATTTGAGGAATCCAGTGGCTCTAATTTTCTCCAGCACTTGACGTTTCCGGACTTCATTTCATTCCAGCCAGCCTGGTTGGTGTGCGGTATAATCTCATTCTGATTTAATTTTGAATTTCCATCATGAGTAACAAAGTTGCATTTTCCTACATGGTAGTTGGGACTTTGGATATGCTCTTCCATAAAGTGTTCTACGTTGTTTGCCCTCTCACTATATTGAACTGCTTTCTTCGTACTGATTTGTAAGAATGCTTAATTACTCTGCATAGGACTCTGCTGTCATATTCAGGGCAATTTATGTATTTTTGAAACATTACAGATATCATGAAGATACTCTTCCATTCTATGGTGCATATTTTCACTCATTTAATGATGTGTTTTGATCAGCGACTATGTCATATTATGGTCCTTATAGAGATCATAAATATATTCTCCCATCGCATGACATGTATCACTCATTCAATGGTGTCTTTTAAAAAACTTTTAATGTTTATTTATTTTTGGAGAGAGAGAGACAGAGAGACAGAACATGAGTGGGGGAGGGGCAGAGAGAGAGGGAGGCAAGGAATCCAAAGCAGGCTCCATGCTTAGCGTGGAGCCTGACAACTGAGCTCAGGGCTCAATCCCACAACCCTGGGAACATGACCTGAGCTGAAATCAAGAGTCAGACACTCAACCAACTGAGCCATGCAGGTGACCCAGAGAGATAGAGAGAAAAGCCATATACTGAAAAGAAGGTCTGTTAGTGTGTGTCAAGGTGTTGTATCAAAATGCAAATATCTTGGGGCGCCTGGGTGGCTCAGTCGGTTAGGCGTCTGGCTTTGGCTCAGGTCATGATCTTGCGGTTCGTGGGTTAGAGCCCCACGTTGGGCTCTGTGCAACAGCTGGCTCAGAGCCTGGAGCCTGTTTCAGATTCTGTGTCTCCCTCTCTCTCTGATCCTCCCCTGCTCACGCTGTCTCTCTCCCTCTCTCTCTCAGAAATAAACAAAGATTAAAAAAAAAAAAGCAATTATCTTTATGAGTGGGTATATGTAACATCTCTATTCTGTTCTATTAATCTACTTAGTGTAATACCACACTGTCCAAGCCATTATAACTACATAATAAAACTTAATATCTGAAATGTAAGCCCCTCCCCCCTCCAAGTATTCTACATTCAGAATATCTAAACTATATCATTACATTCCCATATACATTATAGATTCTGCTTGTGGATTTCTACACATAAGGATTTTGACTGGGGTTATAGTTATGCTACAGACCATCTTACCAAGGCTTGATATTGTAACAGTATTATTAATGCAATTTTAAATATTCTCTTTCGCAAATGGGTTTTCTCATCTTCAGTTCCCTATATATATATGTATATATTTGTGCATTGATCTCCAAGCAGATATCCAATGACTGATTAATCAAATGTTTCCAGTTTCTCATTTTTAGTTAACATGAATGGTTTATGTTGCTTTCTCTATGTAACCAATCTTGCACTGAGCAATGGTGCGAACTTTGATTTTTTAATTCAGTTTGTTAATATTTTAGTTAGGCTTTTGGATCTGGGTTTACAAATGGCATTTGCTTGTCACGTGAGAGGCCACATTTCTAACCAGGTGCTGGGAGACCGCACTATGGTTTTTTTCACCGACTGGACTGAAGACAAAAAAAAAAAATCCGCTGCTGTAATTCACCAAAGACTGGGGTTTCTGTTGTGACACCTTCTTCGTGGTTGCAAAAAAATGAGCATGTGCTTGCTGTCATGACCTCATGTGCACCTGCTTCAACAGGGAGAAGCTGGGGATATTACACCCCAAAGTATCACAGGTGAACAATAATGATGGCTTATCTCAGCAAAACTGGCCCTCAGCCTTCCTCATTCAGATCAGTTAGTTCATAGTTGGAGTCTGCTCTGTGCAGCTATGACTCTTACAAACTATGCCCTGTTTGTGAAGGTTGCTTTGGTTGTAAGCAACGGGAACTTGCTGTTGATAGCTTGGGCTACCTCCCATTGTCAAACTGTAAAGTGTTCAACTGCAATGTCCCTACAAAGGACTTGATCAAGAAAGCTCCGGGGGCTTCTGGGGGGGTGGGTGTTGTACTTCATTATTAGAGGTCCTATCTGCAGGTCGACAGCACTTCAGACACTCACTCACGGACCAATCATGTGACGCCAGGCTTTGGGCTCTTCCTAGGAAAATTATAGACACACAGTCTGAGCTGGTTACATATCTAGAGATGGAAAGGGGTGGGTGCAAAGGCATTTCTAGAAGATGTGGTCAGTGCTGAAGCCAAGGAAAAATGCTAATCCAAGAGAAAAGCGAAGTGTTGAGAAAGGCAAATCATACCTAGACTCATTTAGGGGCATTAAGATCTGGTATTAAGAGATGGAGGAGGGGCGCCTGGGTGGCTCAGTTGGTTGAGCATCCGACTCTTGGTCTCGGCTCAGGTCATGATCTCACTGCTCATGGGTCCAAGCTCCATATCAGGCTCTGTGCTGACAGCATGAGCCCTGCTTGGGATTCCCTTTCTCTCTCTCTCTGCCCCTCCCATGCTTGTGCTCTCTCACTCCCTCAAAATAAACAAACTTAAAAAAAAAAAAGAGTTGAAGGAGATTGCCATATAATGCCAATGTGCTATTTATCTCTTTTGGTTTGTTTAGTGGTTGATTTTTACATACACACACACACACACACACCAGATACACACACAGAAACCCAGGGTTATTCCCAGGCCTCAGATAAAGAGACATTGACTCTGGTCTCAATGGAAGGAATTTGGATTGATGAAATGCAAGGTTACTGCTGGGCATTCCACTGAATGACAAACATCCCCAAAAGGGAGATGTAAGGGCATGGATCATCCTCACCTAATCACAAGAGCCCAGCAGTAAACTGCTGTCTTCACTGTGCATAAAACATAACGGTGGACTCCACTGACATCATCCACAAGAGGAGAGCAAACACAGTCGCAAACTGGGACTTTTGCAGAGTAGCGAGTGCTATCCGTGAGGTTGGGAGCTAATTGCCTATTCTAGCCATGAGGACATGCGTCCCTGTCAGAGCAAGAAGGAAAGAAGACTGAGCTGTTGCGGCCCTAAGTCTTGGAAAGGTGATGAGGAAGCCAGGACCATCACTTGAGCAGAGAGACAGAGGACCCTCTTTAATATTTTCACTATGCATTTTAAGTCACTATCTTGTGTGTAAAAATCATGCATCCACACTGATTCCATACTGAATTGCTACATCTGATTATACGGCTCGTATATTCCTACTGGCCCAGGGTGAAACTATTTTAATATATACCTTAATATGGTCCCATCAACATGGATAACTAATGTGACATCCATTCTTTTTTTTTTTCAAAAAAAATTTTTTTTTAGCATTTATTCAGTTTTGAGAGACAGAGAATGAGTGGGGAGGGGCAGAGAGAGAGGGAGACACAGAATCTGAAACAGGCTCTGAGCCGCCAGCACAGAGCCCGATGTGGGGCTCGAACCCACAAACCGTGAGATCATGACCTGAGCTGAAGTCGGATGCTTAACCGACTGAGCCACTCAGGCGCCCCATGTGACATCCATTCTAATAGCTCAACCTAGATAAGAGTGCATAGTGTTTTGTTTTTCTTTCCCCAGTGAAGTAATGCAGGCTGAAAATTTAGCTCTTTACAAGGATTTATGCAAAGTGAACTTCTTTGTGCCCCAAACAATATCATTTCTCCTATCGTAGAGGATATGGAGAAAGATACAGTGGGCTCAGCTAACTGATATGTGAAACACTCTACCCATCTGTCTTTATTTGCTAAACAGAATCTTTCACAATTCATTCAAAAATCAAATTCCCATAGTAACAATATTTTTTTAAACACACTGACCCATCAAGTTGCAAGTTCTCAGTCATAATCTGGCAGCTGTCCTTCGGGGAGCTAAAAATAAATACTGAGTTTATGGAAAACAACTTCATAAAAGTACATTCCCTTTTTACAAATCATGGTTTTGAAATAGATGTTTCAATCATATCCTGATTATTAAAATGCTTAATCTTTCTCATCGTGTATTTGATGCTGAGTAATTTTTAAAAAATTAATGTTTTATTCATTTTTGAGGTGGGGGGGAGAGAGAGAGAGAACAGGGAAGGGTCAGAGAGAGACGGACACACAAAATCTGAAGCAGGCTCCAGGCTCTGAGCTGTGAGCGCAGAGCCTGACGCAGGGCTTGAACCCACAGACCGTGAGATCATGACCGTGAGATCCCAGCCCCACGGGCCTACAATCATCCACGCAAGGCTCACATGCAGAATCAGGGGTCTGGACACCTAAAACCTCCCACAGGTATGAGCCTGACATCTGCAGATGGTGTGGATTTGAATGGCCACACTCTGGAATGAGAAATGTCCACTAACTCGATGTATTTATTTCATAAGAGCAATCTCAGTTCAAGCTCTCCTCGTGGGATTTTAAGAAAACCAGTGGGAATCATCGATGGGGCTTGGAGATAGACTTGCAAACCCCAAAGGCTGGGTTGGGGGAGAGAAATTGGGGTGTTAGTCTTAAGTATCAGCCTTCAGTGGTTGGTCTACACTGGTCCTGCCCAGAGATGTGGGTAAGGGATAAATCAGTGTTTCTCAGTGGGATGGGAAGTGGGACGACACGGTGGTACTTTGCACCCCAGGGAATATTCAACAATGACTAGACACATTTTTGGCTGCGCGAACACTACTTGCATCTGGTAGGTAGAGGTCAGAGATGTTCCTAAATATCCTCATGTGTACACGGCAGCCCATGCCACAGGAAAGAGGTGAGTGAGAGCATAGAAAAATGTGTGTATTGCTCTGTACCCTGGTGCCTGCATGGGGCTCCTAAAACCCTTATAATTTCCTAAGTGTTAAAAGCATTAGGAGCATCTTGTTCTTTTGGAGTGATTTTGGGTGGGCTCCTGGTCACCATAAAGACCAAGCCATGATTACAAGCTTGGAAGTTCCAAACCCAAGAGCTGCTTCTCTACCTTGCTCTAGTCTAGAAGACCACGTGGCCTCATCCTAGCCTCTCTTGATTAAAAACATGGTCTTTCAGGGCGCCTGGGGGGCTCAGTCGGCTAAGCATCTGACCTCGGCTCAGGTCACAATCTCACATCGAGCCCTACATCGGGCTCTGGGCTGACAGCTCAGAGCCTGGAGCCTGCTTCAGATTGTGGATGTCTCTGTCTCTCTCTCTCTGCCTCTGTCTTTCCCCAACTCTTACTAAGTCTCTCTCTCAAAACTAAATAAACATTAAAAAACTAATCAAAACACAGCCTCTCCCCTGGGGACCCTGTCACCTTTCATGCAGCTGCTAAATTACCACCTATTTTACAAGGATGTATCACCTCTTCCAATTTTCCATGACTTCTAGCTTCCCACATTCAAACAGTGTTCTCTTGTCTGGTTCCCGGGGAAACTTGAGATTCTTAACAAATTGTCTTTCTTATCACCAAGTCCTTAAACTATTGTCCATGTATTCCAAACATCTGTCTCTGCTACTCAACCACCACAAAACCCTTCAGCAACTATTTACACAATTCTTTGAATATAAACTCCACTCTATAAAAGTTTCAAAGGAGGAAAGACTCTACAAGCCAGAATATTAGTAGTAGCATACTTAAAACAGAGACACCAATCATTTTATGGTTTTATAGATGCTTCTCTACATTTTATCAATGTTTAATTACAAACATCTGATATTCCATGATAAATTATCACTCTTTAAATTCCTCTTATCTTAAGCAACATTTCCCATCTGGATGGCACAAATTTCCCTATTTAATCTCAAACTCAGCTCACGTGAACTACACTAAGAGTATTTTTATTAGTGATTTTCCAGTAATGATACATGTAACAAATGCATTTCTTACAATATATTTATAGGATCCTATGGCCATTTGCATTATGTTACACTGGCTTTACAAAAACCAGCAAGAATTGCATAATGGCATTCACCAGCTCTATTGCTTGCATATTCCATAATGTGAGCATATATTTCACCAAAGCATTAGTGATAAGATTGTTCAGATGTTGTGTGTCTGCAGACATTAAATCTAAAAACTCTCCCCCAAAAGGAGCACAGTAATTGTGTAACTGGTTTTGTTCCTTGACAAAACCTGTGGAAAACTAATTACATCCTGTTCTCTGTGGTTCGTTCCTAAATGATCAGAGGAAAGCAGGTCTGGCAATTTAGAGGATTGGACTGTAAAACTACTCAAGAACACCTTCGGTGAATTCTAAACCAGGGAACTCAGACCAAGCCGTTTGCTGGAAAAACTGGCAAAGTTAGACAAAACAATGTTTTTAAAAAGTGTTGCAATGCTTATTGGGCCAATATCAGGGGCATTTAGGGCAGATTTTTTTCTAGGGTTGTCTCCCAATATTGCAGAAGTTGACAAAACTTTTCAATAGCCTCATCGATTTAGAGGGAAAAATCTGAGTGCAATGCCCATAAGCACTGATAAATCTCCCATGCTTTGGTTTGAGACCCCTAAATGCTGTATCCTAGGAGTGAGTGTAATCTACCCCCTAGTCAGGCCGGCACCAGAGCTAAACCCCAGTGAATCCCTATAACACATGATGATGATCTGGGATTACAGTGCTAACCAGCTACCTACTGGCAGCAAATGGAAATTGTTTTCTGGATGAAGATAAAAATCATTTGAGACCGAAAATTATTCATATTTTAATGGCTGGCACTGAATTAGAAATGACTAGGTACTTAAAGAGATAAAACCACATCACTCAAACCAGGAGAAATAATAATAAAATAGGGACGCCTATGTGGGTCATTCAGTTAAGCATCCGACTTTGGCTCAGGTCCTGATCTCAAGGTTCATGAGTTCAAGCCCTGCATCAGGCTCTGTGCTGAGAGCTCAGAGTCTGGAGCCTGTTTCAGATTCTGTCTCCCTCTCTCTCTGCCCCTCCCTCACTAATGCTCTGTCTCTCTCTCAAAAATAAACATTAAAAAATGGGCACGGAGGAGGGCACTTGTGGAGATGAGCACTGGGTGTTATGTGGAAACCAACTTGACAATAAACGATTCAAAATTTTTTTTAATAATATAACAGAGCAATGAGGATCCACCCCTTTCTGTCACTAATAGGAACACCAAATATAAGGTTTTCATGTACAGAAGGTTTGCAAACCACAGAATCAAAATTGGCCAAGTTAACATATGCAGTATATTGCATTTGAAAAAATAGAGACTATGTGTTCATGTCAAAAATACGTGGAATGCTTACCAGATTTGCCATGGTTTGGCTATACAGCAAATATCAACAAAGTTAAAACAATTGCAAGCATGTAGAATATACTGACCAAAGGCTAGTTCCTAGCCATCAATAATCAAATTCAATGAGAAAATTAATATGCTTGAAAAATAGGAAAGTTTATTCTTGAAGGCTATTTTTTGAAAAGACATCTGAGAGTATCTTGACCAAATGACGGTGAAAATGTTCTATCTTCCTAGGATAGAGACTTAGATCAGTGCACAACTACGTTTTTGTGGTTACATGCTGATATGTGTAATTTGGGCTAAAACCTTCTCTCTGTTTCTACATTCAGGACATCCAACACTTTCTCTTCGAGTTGAGAATAACACCTGATAGACTTATGTCAATATTTCTATGCAACCCTTTAGAAACATGTGCAAAGACAGACAAAAAGGATGAAAGATGTGAAAACTGAAATATAAAACTGTCACTACTCACAAATGTGAAGTTGTATATTCCAAAAATCCAAAATATTTTACACAATGATAGGAATAAATAAGTTCACTGGTGTTGCTCAATACAATGCAGATGTATAGATTTTATTAATTTTAACTATACACCAGAACAAACAAAATATAAAACATACAGTCCATATATCAAGGAATTGAACTGGTACCTATAATTCTAACAAAAGATGTGCAAGATTCCGTGATTTCTATATAGATTCATACAATATTAAGGTAACTGTTATAAGAATATAGAAATAATGTATGCTGTGTGCACGGACTGTAAAACACAATACAATAAAAATATCAATGTTCCTTCAAGTTGATGCATAGATTAACTATAACTGTATATAAAATACTGGCTCGAGATGCTAGAATTTGTGTGACTATCCAAGTGATTGAGAAAAGGAATATATTCTTGAAGTAGGAAAGGAAAATGGTGGCGAGCCTACCCTTTCACACTGTACCACTTGACTGTGCTATAAAAAGGCGATGTGCTATCCACAAAAGAGATTAAGCAGATCAATAGAATAACAGGGAGTTTCAAACAGACACACAAAGGTTTCCCATTCAAGTGAAATGGCAAAGCAGTGGAAGAAAACAATGGTCTTTTTGACACATGGCACTGGTTCAAGTAGACTCCCGAAGAGAAGGAAATGAATCTTGATCTACACACAAGGAACAACCCCTCATTGATTCTGGCTCTGGATGTGGACACGCACAGAGGAAAACATGACAAAATACCTTCTTGGGATTCGCATGAGGAAAGAAGGGCTTCAACAGGACTCAACTTGCACTAACCATAAAGGAAAAGTCTAATAAATGACATTTGATGATGATTAAAAATTTCTATTCATCAAGAGTCATTACTAAGAAGATGACACACAAAACCACATACGGAGAGAGACAGGGAGATGATAGATAAAAGACTGATAGGTAGGTAGATAGAAGATTGATAGAACACAATTTATGAATCCATTCTACTGTGGATGGACTGCTCTCCCGTTGCAGAGGGCTTACATAAAACACTGCAACACTTTTTTTTAAACCTCTCTACAGGTACATGTATATGAGCATTTTGGGGGGGGAAGGTATATACATACCATAGAATTTCTAGATCACATGAGTTGTAGGCAGCACCATGGCCCTCAAAGAGGTCCTAATTCCCAAAACCTGTGAGTCTGTTCCCTTACGTCTTCTTTGACCACCCTGCCTTCCTCTTATAAAGGCGCTCTGATTATATCAGGCCGTTCCAGATAACTCAAGATTCAAGATGGAAAAAGAAAACCCAAAGGTTTAAAGCAGCCTTTAAAGTGCCTGCTCCTGGGGCATCTGGGTGGCTCAGTTGGTTAAGCGTCGGACTTCGGCTCAGGTCATGATCTACTGTTTATGGGTTCAAGCCCTGTGTCTGGCTCTGTGCTGACAGCTAGCTCAGAGCCTGGAGCCTGTTTCAGATTCTGTGTCTCCCTCTCTCTCTGACCCTCCCCTGCTCACGCTTTCTCTCAGAAAAAAAAAATTTTAAATAAAAAGAACATTTAAAACTTTTTTAAAAAATACAGTGTTTGCTCCAACCTATCCACCAATAACTACAGAAAGCTCCTGTAGCCTATTTATACATCACCAGGCTAATTAAGGGAACTTGTCTCTCCCCCCCACCCCCATTAACTTTTTTTATTATTTTGATCCAGGTTTTATGAGCCCAAGTCTAATAAAAATAAGCATTCTCCTAACAGGAGCTGATGTCTGAAGGGGCCATCATGCTTTCTCCACTGAAATTAACTCTGTGCTCTGAGCACAGGGTCCACATTCTTGATATTAAGACCTCAGCAGACAAGCAGATATTTTTCTTTCTTTTTTTTTTTTTTAAGTTTTTTTTTTATCTATTTTGAGAGACAGCAAGAGCAGGGAAGGGGCAGAGAGAATCCCAAGCTGATAGTGCGGCGCCTGCAGCAGGGCTCAAACTCATGAACCTGAGCTGAAATCAAGAGGTGGACGCTTAACCGACTGAGGCACTCAGGCGCCCCAGCAAGTGGATATTTTCTTAAAAGTAGTTCAGGGAGACGCACATGTGATCTTCCAAGCAGACGGATGTCCTTTGCAAACACACTTCAAAAGAGGGTCTTCCATCCAATTGGTAATATCTGCCCATGCCCCGCCATTATCATAGACCCAGAAACATTTAAAATGACAGTGTGTATCTATTACGTGACTTCTAATTTAAAAACGCACACTTTTGACAATTGGTAGAAGCATGAGAATTTCTAGCTTTATTTTCATTCCCTCAAAGTGAAATCATCACAGGGAAAAAAATCACTCTTGTTTCAAGGGGCAGTTAATGCAAACACCAAACTAAGTGTAGAATTCTCCAAAGAAAAAACAAACTATAGAGATTTCCAAATTAAATGACATATCTCAATCACTTTTTTTGATTATCCCTTAGATTTCTGGCCGATTTATTAGACTGATCTCTTATAAAGATTTACATTGAATGTGACTTTGTATCATTTCACTATAAAAATCTTCGCTATAAAAATCTGTAGGTCATTCTTGCCATATTAAGGGTGAATATAAAAGATCATTTAATGTATATAAATATGACTAATATATGAATATCCTAGTATTTATTTATTTTTTTTTAATATCCTAGTATTTAAACATCTCTGGAGATTTTACTTTCACCTTGTGCATGTTCATCCAGGAAAATGACGAGTTCCTCTAGAGAAGACTTAGGAGAAGTTTTGAGTTCTGCCACATACCTATTCATTCATTCTAGGATATTTCCTCAAGCATACCCCTCCTCCATTAAAAAGTTCTGAATTTAGGGATGCCTGGGTGGCTCAGTCGGTTAAGCGTCAGACTTTGGCTCAGGTCATGATCTCATGGTTCATGGGTTCGAGCCCTGTGTCTGGTTCTGTGCTGACAGCTCAGAGTCTGGAGCTGCTTCAGATTCTGTCTCCCTCTCTCTGCCCCTCCCCCGCTTATGGTCTGTTGCTCAAAAATCAACATTAAAAAAATTATAGATCTTTAAAAAAAAGTTCTGCATCTATGAATTGCCACGAGTCTGGACACTGGGTGAGACAGTATGATTCCCCACTATACTGAGTTTTGCTTTTGCTAAATAGATCAAGAAATCGTCTTGCTTTCCAGATCAACCAGCATCTGTTAGGCTACTGAATTTTCTGACGTCCAATGGCTAATTAGTCCTCATGAGAGACTGACTTCCTACATGCTGTGACTCCATCCTGGGGTAGAGCTCCCTCACTCTACCAGACAGTAAACTGCCTTGCAGACGCCACACTCAGGATCCCTTACTCACACTGACATCAAGAACGGAGTATGGCTGTCATCTTCAAAAAAAAAAAAAAACACTTAGAAAAATCTTAAAAACAAAATCTGAAAAGATCAAACAGGGTTTCATGTTAACAAAATGGTGTTCCAGAACAAAATTCTAGAATATTTACTAAACTATTTATAGCTAGGTGAATGTGGATGGCTCAGTTAAGCGCCCAACTTTAGCGCAGGTCATGATCTTGCAGTTTGTAAGTTCAAGCCCTGCATCGGGCTCTGTGCTGATAGCTCACAGCCTGGAGCCTGCTTCAGGTTCTGGGTCTCCCTCACTTGTGCTCTGTCTTTGTCTCTCAAAAATAGACATTAAATTTTTAAAAATATTTATAACACTAACAATTAAACAAAAAACATGTGTCAAACTAGAAATATTCACCAACCAAAAATATCTTTTAAAACACAATGAAAACTTTTTTTTTTTTTTTTTGGACATAGAAAAATCTGAAAGACTCATCACAGGCAAATCTGTTGTACAAGAAATTTCACCAAAGGGAGATTATTCCGGATTGAACTATGGATCTAGTCAAAGCAACTGAGAACTACAATGATACATATATGGGTCAGTGCATCAGATTTTCTGTTATTTAATATGTTTAGTACATAATTGAATATGTAAACAAAAGTTAAAATGCCGGTGGTTTATAACATATGGAAAATTATAATGCATGACAACACAGCACATAGGGAATAAAAGTAAATTATTCCAATGTTCTTTTTATTTTTAGTTTTTATCTATTTATTTTTGAGAGACAGAGAGCGTGAGTTGGGGGTCAAGGGAGAGAGAGAAGGAAGGGAAGAATCCCAAGCAGGCTCTGAGTGCAGAGACTGATGTGGGGCTCAAACCCATGAACTATAAGATCACGACCTTAGCCAAAATTGAGTCAGAGGCTTAACCGACTGAGCCACCTAGGTGCCCCACCAATGTTCTTATGTTATTCATGAAAGAACACCACTAAAAGGTAAATTATAACAAGATTTACACTATAAACACTACAAAGAAGGTCACTTCATAATAGTAAAGGGTTCAATTCCTGGAGAATATAATATTCCTAAATATTTACACATCTAATAGAACTTTAAAACACTAAATACTAGAAGTAAACATAGAAATGCAATGAGTAAGAGAGTTCAGTTCCCCTCTTTAATAATTGATAAAATGAGAAAATCAGTATGTATATGGAAGTAAATAAAAGATTTGGACAAATTCTGTAGTCTTATTTTTACAAGATCCCTAATTTTTGAAACATGTCAGTTGACGTATAATGAAATACACTAAAGGGCACATATTTAAGGTGCATAATTGTATATTTTGATATATGTGGACACCCATGACAGCGAAACCCACATTTACCTCCTTTTCTTGGCAATTTCTCTCAGATGCTCCATCTACCCCCCTTATCAGTGAGCTTTGATTCAAGGAGGCAATCACAAGAAGAACTGCAAAACATCTCACGCCGCATAAGAACGAGGAAGACGCTAACTGATTGGTGGGGGAGCAGCTAAAGACGTATTTAAGGAACATGGATAGCTCTGTATTCTCGGAGTGGAAAACAAGTGTCTTGTTATCCACCCAAACTTCCATCTTAAGACAGTCCCATAAACGATTTTTAAAAATATTTAAAGGAGAGAATTAATAAAGAGAATAGAGGCAACTGACTAGTCATTGTCCATGGAGTCTTGGCAAAGCGTGGCAAGGACAGAATGATTCAAGTGGCAGCGTGTCTGGTGGCTGCTGATAATGAAGTGGAAGAATAAAGGCAAAATCCCTTCCAGGATGTACAACCTGCATGCACACACTGGAAGCTATGTGCAGCCCCGCTACAGAATATATGCTACTAAGTGACCGAAAAATGGCTCATGAAAGGCCCGGAAGGAAACTGCTTTCCCCAAAAGTCTGCATAGATAGGTTTTCAAAGTCACAAGATAGAAAAAGAAGCAAGTTAACCAAGATAAGTATATAAACCAGAAATAAAGGGATTTTTGTCGCCTGAATTCCTCCAATTGGTTCTTGTTACTTCTCTTCTGTATCAGCAATGGATAGAGGTCATAGGTTGTTATTTAGAACAGGGACTGAAATAAAAAATGAGGTGTCTACTTGCCTCATTTCCAAATCAATAAATTCTAACCTGCTAAGAAACACTGAGGATAACCTAGCAGGGCCCGCTATTCTTCAGATAAGTTTATAGTTGAAAACTTTTTTGTTTTTTTAAGAACTGCATTTAAATTCAGCACTGCAATCTGCTTAATAGCATTCCCCATAAAATATGTGATGGTCATAAATACATTAACTTTTTTCAATTCATATTTATTCCTCTGAGTGCTTAAGTAGTTTTTTAAATGCTTAAGAATATTTACAAATAGGGGCACTTGGGTGGCTCAGTCGGTTAGGCATCTGACTCTGGCTCAGGTCATGATCTTGAGGGCTGTGAATTCAAGCCCCACGTTGGGCTCTGTGCTGACAGCTCAGAGCCTGGGGCCCACTTCACATTCTGTGTTTCCCTCTCTCTCTCCCCCTCCCCTGCTCACACCCTGTCTCTCTCAAAAATAAACAAACATTTAAAAAATTTACAAATAATCAATATATTTCAACTCTATACCAAGCAGAATATGGTCTCAAATTACTTCTATGACATTGAGTTTTACATTTAACTATTAAAATAGCATTCCCATACGTTACTACCATAAGACTCTGAGCCCTCACTAACAGGCTTTGAAGATCACCATAGAAAATACATTTATTTTCCACTCTTATCTCTTTTCACTTGTTTTGTGCCCCGAATCTCTGTGCATTAAGTAATGCTATTTCATCTGGTGATTTAATCTTCATCAAACTGAATTGTGCTGACTGACTCTGAGAATCCTGCATTGTCAGTGAGCTGGGGCAGGCAGTGATTTTCTTCGGGATCTTGAAGCTTCCCATCCATCGCAGAGACAGGCTGGTGGCCATGTCCACACATCCAGCCCTGTCACAACAAATCTATTCACAGACGACTCTGAGCATGAAAAGCTTCCCTGCATATTTGTAACCCATTTCTTGGGGGCATTTCCAACTTCACCGCAATCAATCACTATCTACAGAGCCTACCACCCAAAGCTGAACCTCTCATTCCCCACGTTACAGTCAGGGCTTCAATTTTCTTGGCCATTTTCCTTAAATGGGACATTCTGGAAGCCGAGATTTTGATGATCATAGTGGCTGTTAGGAAATGATGCAAAAAGAATATTCAAAAAATAGATATATAAAAAAAAGAGGAAAACACTAAAAGGGATACTTTTCACCAAATTTTACTGATTTTGAAATTTTTAATGATGAGAAGTTATGTGATGAGGGTAAAGAATTTCATTTAATACAGGTAGACATATGAAAAATTGAGTCACTCACTGGCAAAAACAAAAAACAAAAACCCCAAAAATAAAAAACAAAAAAACAAAACTATTCCACTCCTGCTCCCAAGATAAATGCTATTTAAACATTCTCAGGGCACCTGGCTGGCTCAGTCAGTAGAGCATTTGAGTCTTGATCTCGAAGTCATGAATTCAAGCCCCACGCTGGGTGAAGAGATTATTGAAACATAAAAATAAGTAAAAGTCTCATCTCCCCTCCCGAGAAGAGTTATCCACAAGCAGACCTACATTTGCGATAACCAGGTAACTCTGCAGTAATGAGATACTAAGTAGGTGATCCCGCTGTGGCTGGGACGTTTGACATCTTAAGGTTGTGCTCACATCTTGCGTTCCCATTTGCTCACCCACTTTGCACGAGTTCTCTGGCATGGGCCATGTCAGCCACAGTGACTCAAGAACACCCGCCCGCACAGTGGCCCATGCAACCATCCCCATTGCCTGGCCTGCACACTCCAGGCACTGAAGGTGCTTAGAACTCAGACAAGTACCCCCTGCACTCAGAGGAGCCACCTTGTTCTTCTTAACCATCAGCTCACCAGGTGGGACTTCTACTCAGGCAGAAAGCCAGGCTCACGCCACGAATTCCTTCTTTTCTTAGAGGGCCACCATCTTGGGTGCCCGTTGGGCAACGTCACAAAAAGTGCTGGCTGATATATCTTGTCATTTTTATGGTTGTTTGGTGCAAGAAGGGTCCCTCCATCATAGCAGGAAGAGATGTTCTAGCACACTGAGTCCACTCCACGTTAAGGGTGACAAATGACGAGAAGACTTCTGCTTCCAGAAATACCATGGAGGTGTTTGTGTGCAAATGCACACAGATTTAAACACTGATAATGTTGCCTACTGTATACATTGAAATACAAATCTAAGAAGACATAAATGTAAGGGAAATCCTCTAGGGTCAAAACCCAGTATGTTTAAATCAAATAATTCACTACAGGGGACACAGTGAATGTCAAGCTTCTGCTGTTCCTGGTATAGAATTTGCAACTTTTAATTTTTTTTTTTTTTTTAATTTTAGAGCGTGCACAAACAGGGAAAAGGGGCAGAAGGAGAGAGAGACAGATCATCTTAATCACGCTCTCTCTCAGTGCAGAGCCAGAGGTGGGCCTTCATCTCATGACTGTGATCTCATGGCCTGAGCCGAAATCAAGAGTGGCACACTTAACCGACTGAGCCACCTAGGTGCCCCACTATGTAGTTGATACTGTTCTACTGCAGGTGAAGCTGTACAACAATGGACATACCCTTATTATCACAGTGTTTATTCAAACAGGCTCCTCACTTTACCATTTAAAACTCTTAGACCTGAAGTTAATACCATGGTCTACAGTTTCAGTGTCTTGGTGTACAACAGATCTACTGTATTTCCATCGATTTTCATCTACTTGTTTATCTGTATTGTTTACTCAATATAGAGCTTTGGGATTTACTCATTTTGCATGACTTTATTCTTAACTCAAGGTAGGATTCTTGTTCCTAAATTCAGGAGTAGATCTTCTCAACAGCTGCTTGGTATCTAAGAAGTTTTCATCATCTTGTGAAAGAGTTACGTGCGAGTTTTCTTCACGAGAAATGCTGGCTACAGGCGATTTTCTCACATCCATCAATTTGCTAACAACTGAAATATGCTGTAATGTAGAAGGTAAATAGTAGTTTCATGAAAATGTTCCCAAGGTCTCTTGTATTTGGGGGATTTAGAGCTCAACAAGAACATATCGGCTTCTAGATTTATGGACATTTTGAGGGGTGTCTGGGCAGCTCAGTGTATTAAGCATCTAACTTGGGCTCAGGTCATGATTGTATGGTTTGTGGGTTCGAGCCCTCCATGAGGCTCTGTGCTGACAGTGTGGAGGCTGCTGGGGATCATCTCTTTCTGCCCCTCTCCTGCTTTCTCTCCCAAAAATAAACATTGAAGAAAAAAGACATTTTGAAATAAATCACACACTAATGTTATTAGCTCGTGGAACACATCCAAATTATTTAGTCATCGTATAGCTTTTGCTTTTGTTTTAATCGCTCAGAAGTACCTGCAAGATGGGGAATCGAGGAAGACACTTAAGTGCAGATGTCAAAACACTGAACCCTAGATTTCTAAAAAATTGAGCCTCTTTTGACTTTTCAGTTCTTGGCCGGGTCACCAGATGTAAGAAATGCGAGATCTGAAGTCCTTTCTACAGCCTTAGCAAATCTCTTTAAACTTCCTTGAGACATGAAGAGAATTGGTAATTATTATTAATAAAGATAATTATTTTGTCTTCAGACTCTTTCCCAAAACTTAGACATGCTGCTATTTCTATATCGTTCAACTGTGCCGTGTTTTTCTTAAATTTCTCCAGTCTAATATAGAGGCTTGTACTTGATAACAATTACTAGTTTTCTTTCGTTTTTCTCCCCAAGAATTGGAAGGGAGGGTGTGCCCCCTTTTCTGTCAGATGTACCACTAAATCTATGCTAGAGGAAGCCTTTGTATTAAGTACTTTGCCAGGAGACACAGCCATTTTTTTTATTTTTTAAAATAAATAGTTTATTGTCAAGTTGGTTTCCATATAACACCCAGTGCTCATCCCCACAAGTGCCCTCCTCCATGCCCATCTCCCCCCACACACACCCATCAGTCCTCAGTTTGTTCTCAGCATTCAAGAGTCTCTCATGGTTTGCCTCTCTCCCTTTCCCCCACCATTTCCTCCCTTTTTCCCCCCTTCTTCTCCCCTTGTTCCTCAGTTAAGTTCCTCCTAATCCTCCTATACATGCAAACATATGATATTTGTCCTTCTCTGCCTGACTTATTTCGCTCAGCATAACACCCTCAAGGTCCATCCATGTTGCTACACATGGCCAGATTTCATTGTTTCTCATTCCCATGTAGTATTCCATGGTATAGATAAACCACATCTTCTTGATCCATTCATCTGTTGATGGACACTTAGGCTCTTTCCATGTTTTAGCTATTGTTGAGAGTGCTGCTATGAACATTGGGGGTACATGTGCTCCTATGCATCAGCATTTCTGTATCCCTTGGGTAAATTCCTAGCAGTGCTATTGCTGGGTCATAGGGGAGGTCTGTTGTTAGTTTCCTGAGGAACCTCCACACTGTTTTCCAGAGCGGCTGCACCAGTTTACATTCCCAGCAACAGTGTAGGAAGGTGCCCATTTCTCCACATCCTCGCCAGCATCTAGAGTTCTCTGATTTGCTCATTTTAGCCACTCTGACAGGCGTGAGGTGGTATCTCAGTGTGGTTTTGATTTGTATTTCCCTGATGAGGAGGGATGCTGAGCATCGTTTCAGACACAGCCATTTTTCTATTTGTCATCAAGATTTACCACAAGGACAAGCTCGGTTCTGTGTGGGAAACAAAAGAACACAGATTTGCTGGGTAACCCTAAAAAAATCTCCCAACCTCTTAGGTGGGAACTTGCTTCTCCAAGAGCTTATGACGCCCAGCACAAGGGTCTTGAGAAAAATCCCGTCCATGCAAATGAACAGAAGACCACTGTCGAAGGGATTCAACTCCTATAATTTCAGATCATTCCTACGGTGCACAAAGGAACCGTAACGAAGTTACTTGTGTGGTTTTGTTCCCAGGAGGAAGTCAGATATTTCTGTAACATGGGCCCACCTGCCTTGTACAGAAGGCAACACAGGGGGCATTGTTTAGAAAGCATAAGAGCATCGACAAAGGCTTAAGCCGGAGAGGGTTCTGGTACTAATCTTTTATTGCAGGAGCCCCTGCAGACGGTATGTGGTCTCTTGAAACACACGGCAATAGGTGAGGCTGGGCAGGATCTCCTCCTGCTGTCTGTGTTCGGCTTGCTTTCCAATTCTTCATCACAAGCAAAGCTCAGAGCGCCCTTCGAAAACATCAGATGTCGCCGTTTCAATCACAGCTGGGCGAGTCTGTCTGATTTCCCCAACCTCATGCCCTGCCATTCATCATCAATGAAACGTTTATTTTTTTTCTCTTCTATTAAATGTCACCGAATAAAATATCACATTTAAAAGTGGTTTGTTCTATAGATGTAGGAGATATTTTATTCATATACACGGTTGAAAAGGTGGCAGGCAGCTGGTTTCTGTTTCTTGACACACAAGACCTTCTGAATTTTAAATCCTTACAGAATCGGTCAAAATAGTAGCTAAAAGGATAGTCTTTGCAGCTAGAAGGCTTCGGGGGAAATAAAAGGAGCTGATCAACCGGACATCAGCAAGTATATAAATTCAGTACGAGGTCTGGCCGTTATGAAGATGCGTACAGATACTGAAGACTTAAGTACTTCAGGAAATGCCTTCCCTGTCTCCAGGCAGGTCTGTAGATTTACCATCCTTAACTAATGGAGCGGCAGGTGAACACAGGATGGAAATGAAATGCAAACCCATACGGTCTGGATTGTTTAGCACAAATGGGATTATAAGTGCATGGACTTCCAAGGGCAGAAGGGAACTGAACATTCTTCCCGACTCGTAAAAAACCTAGTCAAGACGTCTGTGTATTTACAGGTATCAATGCTGGTCAATATAAAGGACAATTACTGGGGCGCCTGGGTGGCTCAGTCAGTTGAGCAACTGACTCCGGCTCAGGTCATGATCTCATGGTTGGTGGGTTCGAGCCCCGTGTCAGGCTCTGTGCTGACCGCTCGGAGCCTGGAGCCTGCTTCAGATTCTGTGTCTCCCTCACTCTCTGACCCTCCCCTGATCATGCTGTCTCTGTCAGGATAAAGAACATTTTAAAAAAATAAAGGACAATTACTGAATGTTTTGAAAATAGTATACCTAGCCTCCCCCTTGCCCCTGATTTTGTTTTTAAGGAGAAGACATCTCCTGTCTGGTTCTGGACGAATGCTGGATGTGAAGAGGCGGCTCTATTGCAAGAATCCTGATTCAGACAGAACTTAGGCCAAATTAGCCGTATGTTCAGCTCCAAGGTGGCCGTGCTAGGAAAGAGTATGTGTGTGGACATTAAAAGAAAGCATTCTCCCCGTTTGCCCCCCTTTTGATTATGGCTAGCCCTGCCCAAGTCAGCATGAAGAATTCGCTAATATAAAGTGACATGTGATAGACACAACCATCCCATTGCATTTCATTTAAGGGAGTCCTGAAGTTTGCTTTTTTTTTTAATTTTTTTTTAATGTTTTATTTATTTCTAGGAGAGAGAGAGAGACCATGTGAGCAGGGGAGGGTCAGAGAGAGAGGGAGATACAGACTCTGAAACAGGCTCCAGGCTCTGAGCTGGCAGTCAGCACAGAGCCCGACGCGGGGCTCGAACCCACGAACCGTGAGATCATGACCCAAGCGAAAGTCAGACACTTAACCGACTAAGCCACCCAGGGGCCCCTGAAGTTTGCTTTTCTACAGAATATGTCATCACTTCCCATTTGGATGGAGTGGCGGAAGACAAATCTATGGGGACGAAAGGACAATGGTTTTTTGAGGTCATTGCTGATGAACACGAGAAATTTCACCTTGGTTCCTGGCTTCAGAAACAAACAATTCCAAAAATACACACAGTTTTGTTTGAACAACAAGCTGTAACAAGCGGAGAGGATCCCACAGAAAATGTGGGCAGGGATGCTGTATGTGCAATGAATCGTGTGTTCACGTCAGGTTTCCCTCGCTCACGTGTTACCGCTCTTGATTCTTCAATACAAGGTCATACTTTTCACATTACATCATCTCCAATTGAAACTTGACAAAATAGGCTTCCCTTCTGTAATCAATATTTCATCCCAGAAAATTATATTCTCTGGCAAAAACTGAATGCTGCCCTCTAAATCTTGTATTTCGAATGGGAAATACTGTAAATTGCATTCAAGTGGTATAGATGGAGATGTTGATATATGCATTAATATTTTATTCGAACCCATTAAGAGATGACACAATTTCTTATTCTAGCAACAAGAGCATTTTTTATAGAAAATAAAATGTACATAGTATATATCATACTATGTACTGTATGCTATACACATTACACACTACGTATTACATCCTATGCTATGTACTATACACTATATCACATACAATATGTAATACTATATGTAAGTCGAGTCGCTAGTAAGTCGAGTCTAGTCGATGTTATATATACATTCTATGTGTATGTTTACTACGTATATTTGTAACTATATATGGTATATATTTTCAATATATACAATACATATTTGCAACTTTATGAAATGTTTTTAAAATATAAACAATACATATAAAATATACAATATGTTTTTATAAAATATTATATACCATGCTACAGACTATATACTGTAGCATGTACTATACTACATACTATACTATGTATAATATAATATATATATATATTATATAGGATGATATATACTGATATAGTATAATGTGTTTGCAACTGTATACAAGAAAACACTGTATATAATAAGCTGCCATTGCTTTTATTTTTTTTTTAAATGTTTTTTATTTCTGAGAAAGAAAGAAATAGCATGAGCAGGGGAGGGTCAGAGAGAGGGAGACACAGAATCTGAAACAGGCTCCAGGCTCTGAGCTGTCAGCACAGCTGACGTGAGGCTCGAACCCACGAACCATGAGATTGTGACCTGGGCCGAAGTTGGATGCTTAACCCACTGAGCCACCCAGGTGCCCCACTTTTATTATTTCTTGAGGAGGAGGATTCTTTCCTCAAACAGGAAGTTTCATTCCTGTGGGAACACTTGAGCAGCCCCACCCCAGTAAAAATCTCCAACTGGATGTGTCTGCTATTTTCCCTAATGTAAAATATTTCCAATGACCCAATTTACAGTTCAACGAAAGGTCTCAGTTGGTTCCTAACACACACACCACTCTTCCCAGCTCACATTTATACCAACTCTCTCTGGAAGACAAATTAGGGAGTGCAGTGATGTTCATATAATGAGATCTAAATGGTGGTTTCCTAGTATCTTACACACAATTGACTGCCAGAAATATCAGCCTCCAACAATTGCTTCATTCCCTAAATCCTGCCTTATCCAAACTTACTTCTGGATTCCACATTTGATTACAATATACATCACATTCTACATGGCTGTTAATCAATTTTAGCTCCAGATTTTGACTATGTTCATAGAACATATCAGAGCACCGTGTCCAATCATCTCGGCCACCCAGATGTTACTACAGCTGGGCAAAGCCATCAAAAATAACCACCAGATTTTCATTGGTCTTTATATCAAACAAAAACTATTCCCATGAAGTTAAAACTATAATCGATTTAGAATAACATACTATTTCCCAAGTAGAGTTCAATGTGAGGTCGAAGATGTTTTCTATTCCACAAAATAGACCCTTTTTTTTTGTTTTTTTAAATTTATTTCTAGGAGAGAGAGAGAGAGACAGCGTGAGCGGGGGAGGGTCAGAGAGAGAGGGAGTCACAGACTGAAACAGGCTCCAGGCCCTGAGCTGGCAGTCAGCACAGAGCCCGACGCGGGGCCCGAACCCACGAACCGCGACATCATGACCCAAGTGAAAGTCGGACGCTTAACCGACTAAGCCACCCAGGCGCCCTCCACATAATAGATCTTAAGAGCATACATCTTGGGAGGTTTTCTTTAAAAGCGTCTATTGCAACATATCATTTCTCCTATTCACATAGTAGCAATATTCAATCAATGTTGAGGTTCAATAATTTCAATTTTTCCATTTTTTCCCATACTTCTAAAGCTTTTCAAAATAAACAAGATGGAAACCAGCATGCAAAATCAATTAAGTTGTGCACTTCATTATCAACAAATTCTAAAGGCTGCAAACCATTCGTACCTCGGGGTATAAATGTATTTGTAACCATATACAATGAACTGTCAAAATAAATTTAACAGAAATCAGTTAGTGAATCATGTAAGAAATTCTTACTGTGTAATTGGAATAAAGATCATTGGTTTGTTTCTTTAACCCATGTGAAAAGTTTGGGATCTTCATCATAAAGTATCAGCAGAAAAATTCTAGCAACTTTAGTCCTAATTTTTGCTTCCTCTGCAAGTTAATGTTCATTTGCTGAAATTCACATCTTTAAAATTTACATATTATTTTGCCACATCACATCTGTCTTTTTTGGACTTACATACCTCTAAAAAAGACTTCTAAGAATGGTAATTAATACCCTCTTATTCAATCTAAACCTTAGATATCATGTACCCATAGCTAGCTTTTAAAAAATGACTTTGTGATTCAGAGGATGAAGTGAGTTGTAACTTATTTTATGTTCTTTAAATTATCTGTAAACACTTATAGGACTTTAAAATTTGGGTAAATTTCAAATAACGTTAATTATTTTAATATTCCATCTGTGCAAGAAAATTTGCTGACATAGGAAATGGGCTCTTTTTACAATTTGGCAATGTGTAAATTCAAACTTATGATTTATCTTATGTAAATATTATAGATCTACAAGTTACATCTTTATGTTATTTCAATTTGTTAACTGCATATATTAGCTTCCTTTTAAAACCATGTTAAAATATATTCCATTCTATGTATGACAACATTTTTCTCAGGATGGTCAAATTCTACTTAAACATGTATTTTCCAGGGACGCCTGGGTGGCTCAGTTGGTTAACCATCCGACTTTGGCTCAGGTCATGATCTCAATGGTCTGTGGGTTCGAGCCCCACATCGGGCTCTGTGCTGACAGCTCGGAGCCTGGAGCTGCTTCACATTCTGTGTCTCCCTCTCTTCCTGACCCTTCCTCTGCTCTCTCTCAGAAACAAACATTAAAAAAATTTTTTTTAATTTAAAATATGTTTTCAGAGTATTTGGACACGTTATGTAATGCCCCAAACACCTTTTCAAAACATAACCTGCACCCTGCATCTGAATGGTTTCTCAAATAAGAATCTGGAGCACTAATTAAAACACCTGCCTAGAAATGTAGGTGTGCAGCTTCATGGTCATTCCACTGAGATAAACTAAAAGTGAATTCACAACAAGGTCATGATTTTCTTTTTTGAAAGTCTGAAAGAGGTTTTTCTTTACACATTTCCTGAGTAATAAAAATGTTCAGACAGTAGACTTAAGAATAAAGCATCAAAGAATAATGTAAAGTTACAGAGCACTGTGTCTTGGGATTCACATGGATGCCTGAAGGACTTCTCTAGATTGCGGAAGGTCATGATTTTAAGCTACTGGATGTTCCTGAGGGCACTCGATGTCTCCGCACATACCAGGCTCCTAACTCTCAAGGAGAGTACCTTCTTGAGTTAAGAGTTTGCTGCAACCGTAGGAGTGTTTGCTTTGAAGTAATTTCTTTCATTAACCTCGTGAAGATAATCCAACGTCCTGTTGCGGAGGTCAAAGCACTTCTCAAGGAAACGCAAACATGAACACCAAGACCCCGTGTTAGTGGGTTGCGTAGAGACGATAGGTGTGGAGGGAAACGGGGTGGAAATGAAGTAAACATTTCCTGCTACTTGGTAAGGCTACCTACGTGACAGCTCAGGGTGTCTGTGTTTCTATCTGCTGCAAATAAGTCTCCTTCATAATTTTCCTGACTCTTCTAGGCATGAAGACTTGAAGACTTTGTACAGCTCTGATAGCATCTCATCCCATAACCAAGGGAACTAAAAGCTGACGGTTTTAATTTTAGCGAATTACCTCTTTTCCCCTTTCCCCAGGTACTCCATGATTGCTGTTCTTTCATTCACAGTTCTGTCTCGGTCATTGGGTAAAACTGGGAAAGGTCATAAGCTGATTGTATCTACATTTTAGTGCATAGGTTTATTTATTTATTTCAGTTCTCTTTAAACATCCCATGTTTTAAGAAAAAAGGGACGGGAGCAAGAAATGGTCCTGAAGATTTTTTTCTCCACTGCGTAATTCAAATATTTACAATAAGGATTAAATAGGTCTTGTGTGTACATGTGTATTTTTTGAGCAAGGAATTGATCCTTTGAAGGCTAAAAGATTACAGAGTAAACTTGGTTATCCTAAATTGGCTGAAAACAGTTGCAACACTACACAAATGGGTGAATTTAACTATTAAGATGCCCAAAGGTATGGTCTACACAGATTGGCAGATGTTGAAGAGAGTTTGATCAAATTTGGAATAATCACAGATTACAAAGGAAACCAAAGTTGAGAAATTATCTGACACTGGAAATTAGTCAATGAATGAGAAGAGGTAGACGAAACAGCCTGTCTACGAATACGTAGCTCAAGGTAAAGAGAAGTCATTGGAGAACAAATTGCAACAGCAGACAATCTAATGACCGTAAAGAGCACACATCTGCCAAATCAGTGTCCAGGTTTTTCCCTGAAAATCTGCTGAGGAGGAAGCCTCCCACATCCTGGAGGTGGCCTACTGCGACTGAGTAGGTCTTCCTGCTTGGGGACACCCTGCTTCTTCTTACTTCTTGCAGGAGAAAGGATTCCGGCCCCCCCAAAAAACAATCTAATGACCTTACGCATAGCCACAACTCAAATTACTTGAAAACATGATACCTAGGTCCCCATTTCACCAGACTCAATATCTCTGCCCCCCTCCCCAGCATGGTTCACAGAGGAGAGGATTTAGATTCCTTACCTTAACCTCTTCAACATTCTTTGAATACGTTCCTCTATACAAATGCTTCTTCAAAAATGGAACTCGGAACTGAAGGCTATAATCCAGGTATCAATTGACCGAGGCGAGGGAAAATGGGGTTACTACTAACCAAGAGGCATTTCTGTAAGGAGATCCTCACATCTGACTCCTTAACACTGTGCTTTGGGAAAACAGCCCAGCAAATCTATGTGCGCTACATCCCTAAGCCAATTACGAATTATGTTTTTTTCCCTATGGTTATGTTAAATTATTTCTGGACTTAAGTGCATTTCTCAATATGTACTTTCTATCTAGACCTTATTCTTTCCA
This sequence comes from Proteles cristata cristata, assembly GCA_017311185.1. Lineage (NCBI taxonomy): Eukaryota > Metazoa > Chordata > Mammalia > Carnivora > Hyaenidae > Proteles > Proteles cristata. Next base: position 1,647,614 of record JAESUZ010002486.1, on the reverse strand, counting down.
TTAATGTAATGGCGAATTCCTTCAAATTTAATGCCATCTTTACATTTTCCCTATATAGGATCCATACCTTTGTCTAGTTATTGATAGAAGGGCTGAAGAAGCTCTATCAGGTAAGGGTCTTACTTGTCAAGTTCCTCTCCAAAAAGTTTTTTTTTTTTTTTTTTTAACATGGCCCCATCAATCACGTCATTTTATACCAATATTGAATCCTTTGCAATTTTGCATCTCTATCTCTTTGGATGAGAGGATACTTCAGCACAATGATTTTCTTTCTGCTTCAATAAGCACCACTTTCATATTTTGTCTTTTGAGGATTTCTCCTCTTTCACTGACCTGTGAAATATTAGCATTCCCAAAGTTTCCATGCTCATCAACTGGGTTTTCATGTCACCATCCCTGGATGAGTACCTGTGGCTTTTGTTTAGTGTAATCTTTAGAGGAAAAATCCAACTTTGTAGAGCGTGTGTCTACCTGATACTCCATAAGCCGTAACAAATGGAAGCTTGGCCCAGATAGGTCTCTCTTCCGACATGTGCAGTTTAAGTTAATGACCAGAGAGACAATAAGCTAACGAGTGAAGATTTCAGGCCTTTTGTCCACCTCCCCTCCCCCCCACAGTTAAACACCATACCATGCTAAAATTGGGCTCCAAAATATTCTGCAAACTCTTCTCATCTAACAAGTCAATTTTTTCTCAACTTCATCCTCTCTTTTCAAATGTGTTATGAACTTTCTTCTGTACTCCTATTACTTTTGCATAGGATTATAGTTACCAATTTTGGGGTAAAAGAAAGATGTGTGGTTTTTGAGGTATTTTGTTTTTGTTTTTTGTTTAAGAAAAATGGGATTCTAGATCATGAAAATACCACATGCCATTACAGATATAGGACAGCACACAGAAATAGGAGTTGAGGGGCACCTAGGTGGCTCAGTTAAAGGTCTGACTCTTGATGGATGCTCAGGTCATGATTTCAAGGTTCAGGAGACAGAACTCCAAGTCAGGATTGAGCTTGCTTGGGATTCTCTCTGCGCCTTCCCCACATGCATGCATGCTCTCAAGATAAAAAATTTAAAATAGTTAAGTTTTAATCCTCATGTGCAGATGAATGCCCAAATATTGCCCCTGGCTCCGGACACTGGTGATCAATTTTGCTTTTGCTCATCAACACTCAATGACCTGTTGGTCAGCAAACTGAGCAGCTTGTGGATGAAAACAGAAATTGGTGCCAAGAATTACAGTGTCAACCTTACAAATACCTAAAATCATGGAAGCAGCTTTGGAATTGGTTAATGGACAGAGGCCGGGAGAATCCAGAGATAGATGCTCCAAAGAGCCCATGTTGCCAACACTGGATGTATCAAGGTCAATCTAAAGAAGACTCAAAGAGGGCCACCTGGGTGGTTCAGTCGTTTGTGCATCCAACTTCGTCTCAGGTCACGATCTCACAGCTTGTGGGTCCGAGCCCCACGTCAGGCTCTGTGTTGACAGCCAGCTCAGAGTCTGGAGCCGGCTTCAGATTCTGTGACTCTCTCTCTTTGACCCTCCCCTGCTCACGCTGTCTCTTATCTCTCACAATAAAAGACATTTAAAATTTTTAAACGATTTTTAAATTTAAGAAAATAAAGAAGACTCAAAGAAAGAGGAGTGGGAAAGAGCTACCTTCTGAGTGAATCCCTAAGGGGCTATAAGCAGATAATAGTAGGATTACGGACACCAACGCCATTCTGATGAGGTCTCAGACAGAAACGAGGACCTGTTCGTGGACACTGGAGGAAAAGTGATTCTTGCTACAAAGTGGCCAAGAATTTGGCTAAACAGAGTTCTCGCCTGCGTGTTGGGAAAAGTAGACCTTTTGAGTGACAACATTGGATGTCAACACTTGTTTCAGAAAGAGCTTCATCTGAAGGAGCAGCCTGTGTCCATCGAAACCCTTAGCAGAAGATGGGGAACAAATCATTTCAAGATGGCTCAAAAATGAAACAGAACTCAAAGATCTGGAAAGTTCTCAGCTGGTCCCTACCAAAGGGAATGGATGGGAAAAGAACCCAGGAACTCTCTCCTGTTGGGGAGAGAACCAGGGAACAAGTGATCAGGTGACCGACAGCTGTCTCAACAGAGGCCAAGACTCTTGTCCAAGATGGCGGAAGCTTGACCATGAAGGCGACTGAGAGGTCACCAAAGCTGCTCTTCCCACAGGGAGGCTCAGGGAGCCCGGCCAAGCAGGGGAGAGGGGAGAGCACAGGGTGGCATTTACTGATTGCTCACACTGCAGCTCCGGCAGGCACAGGTCTGGAGAGCAGAGCACAGCACCAAAGAGCATTGTCTCCAGCCTTAAGGTCGAGTGGAATTAACCCCATTGGGTTTGAGGCTTGGCTCAGGACCAGTTACCTTCATTCATTCTTCTTAGTCCCTTTTGGGATGGGAAGGTCCAACCTACTCTGCCCGACCACACGTTGTTTTGCAAACAGTCAGTCTGATCTCCCAGGTTCACACCCAGGGAGGAAGGTGCCTCAGGATAAATGTTACGTTGAGCCTCACCCAGACCCGATTCAAATGTTTAAGATACAGAATGAAAATAGTTTTCAGAGTCAAAAAAAAAAAAAAAAAGAACACCTTAAAAATAACCATTTCTCTTTGGATTTTTTTTTTTTATAAATATTAATATTCTGCCCTGGCAGGATCCACCACCACCTGCCATTTATAACATGTCAAGTGAGTCCTAATACAAGTGCTTTTAATAGGAATAGACTTCCAGGATCTTGCTCTAAACTAAATCTTTAGATGAAAATTCACAGCTGGTAGGCCGGCTGCCACCATTATGAATTATAGTTATTGAGTCCCGCAGTCATTATAATTAAATCCCAGTAATCAATGTTGACGGAGTGTCACTGCCCATATGGTAAGGTACCGTTTTACTGGATTAGTGAAACCATCACTAAGATGTAAGGAATATTAAAAACTTCCGGCATGGAAACCTTTCTGCTCCCCTTAATCACGTGCAATACTTCATAATGTAATTCCTCGTATTAAAATATCCCAAGACATTGTTCTGTATTTAGGGAAAACTGGGTGATCATGGCGGAGGTTTCCTTCCCATACTTAAAAAAAACCCAAAGCCCAGGTCTGTGCATTATTGTGTGAAAATGCATTTTTAACACGTTTGGTTGAAGACACAGTACATCATGGAACCTCTGTTTGTTGCAAAGAAAACCAAAATTCATTAAAAGCAAATGGGAATTTCAGCACCGATGGTCAAGCCCGTAGTCTCTCTCCTGGTCTCCAAGAGGAGTCCTTCAGACTTTCCTTCTGACCTTGACACCCTCCTGCATCGGCCCGACTCCTTCCCAGGCGCCCCATTCCTTGAATTATTAAGATTCTTCCTTCCTCTCAAACCCGTAACCACTGGCCCCACGTGAGAGTCTGCAAGAGAGCCTTCCGCCCCCTTCCTTCCGCCGGGGGGGGCGGCCCTTCCGCCCCCTTCCTTCCGCCGGGCGGCCTTCCTTCCGCCGGGCGCCCTTCCGCCCTTCCTTCCGCCGGGGCGCCTTCCGCCTTCCGCGGGGCGGCCCGCCCCTTCCTTCCGGGGCCCTTCCCTTCCTTCCGCGCGGCCCCTTCCGCCCCCTTCCTTCCGGGGGCGGCCCTTCCGCCCCCTTCCGCCCGGGCCCCTTCCGCCCCCTTCCTTCCGCCGGGGGGCGGCCCTTCCGCCCCCTTCCTTCCGCCGGGGGGCGGCCCTTCCGCTGGGGGTTTTAGTCGCTTGTGTAGACCATAGTCAATAGCTGAGTAGACACCTATCTTGAGTACAAATAATCACAAATGTAGGTGTTATTGTAGAATGTAAAACCACCAGATTTAAAGCCAATGTTTTCCAACTTCAATTGTGATCAGGAGAGAAAGTTGAGAAGTAAAACGTGAGCAGAAAAAACCTGGAAATGAAGTAGCTTATGCGCAAATAAGTCAGGAATCAAATAAGGTATCACTTTTCCAGATAGAATGTTTGGGATTGAAGGAGAATAAAAAGAAAGTAAAAATAAAAATAAGAAAAAGAAAAAAACAAAGGAAGAAAAACGTGAGGGCTGCAGCCCATGCTGTGCCTTGAGGGAAATTCCAAGCAGTCAACACTTCTGAGCAATGAGGATGATGAGTAATTACAACTTACACCAAAGACATTCCTGCACTTGCAAGAAGTGGAGAAAAATCAAAACAATGAAAAGGTGTTTTGTTGCGATATTGGTTTGCGGTCAGAACTCACAGGATCACCAGCAACAACAAACAAGCGTCACCAAAGGTAGCATGTCTGGTCTCAGGGAATGTTAGGGTCCTTATGCTAACATATTGCATCGATTTGAAATGCACAAATTATTTCGAGTACACGAACCACCAATACTCAAGAAAAATACAAGGTTAGTATTCTAAAAAAAAAAACACAAAAAACTCGATTTCATAGTTAAGATAGAATATACCAGCCAGTGTTTACTGGAACTATCAAGTTATTGGTGCATTGTATCAAGTATTTAATGACCAGACATTCTATCAAACGATTGGTGAATTCTATCAAATATTTAAGGAGAAGATATTCCTATTTTACCCTAGCATAACACAGGAAAGGAAGGTGTATTTTCCCAGTAATTCTAGAAGGTTCAGATCACCAGGGTAACAAGAGGAAACAAATGTCCCACAGGACTCCACGCACCAGTGTCCTGCATGACAAAGTATAAAAATCTTTAGTAGTGCATTAGAAGATATAAATCCAGCCACATATAAATGTTAATACATCAGGATCAAAGCATATCTAGGCCAGGTATGCAAAGGTAGCCTGGCTTTTAAACACACATACACACACACACCCCTCTCTCCAAGCCCCTACCACCACCTACGACCCACACAACCAAAAATAAAAAAAAAAAATCCCATCCACAAGCACCACCACAGTAACATAAAACAAACCAACATATGAACCCAAGAGATTATGATCTATAGAAAATCAGACAAGGCATTTCAAAAAGATGCCACATCCAATCTTGATAAAAATTCTCAGCTAACTACGAACACAAGAGGCCTGACTCAGCCTTTACAAACAGCATTGAAGAAAAATCTACAGCTATATATATAAAACTGGCAAGTGATCATTATCCCCAGTATCAGAAAAGCAAGGCCATGGTACCTTCTCTTGCCTCCTCAGAATTAAACTAGAATTCTTAGCCAGTATAACTGGCCATCAAAAATTAAAGCCATGCAGATTAGAAAGGAAGGGGAAAAAAAAAAAAAAAGAATCGGACTTGCTTTGCAGAGGAAGTTCATGTCTCCATTGATAACCCTGTAACTCTAAATGTTCTCGAATAAAATGTTCTAGAACAAAGGAATTTATCAATTAAACTGGCCATCCATTCAATACAAAAAATTCGACTGGATTTATATATACTAACAATGAATGATTGTCTAGGGGCCAAGCACAGACTGCCCCAAAACAGGCCACTTTGGCATAATGAGGGTTTTCAATAAAGTTACAGAATGGACAGGCTGTCCAGGGACAGGGAGACCCGCCCCCTGAAAGCAGGAAATCATCTCCCACGTGAAAGACGTCCCCCATGTCCAGGGAGGTAAGGATCTCAGTACCACCAGTGATGTGAAATTTAAAGCCAGAAAGGATAAATGAACGGGTGTTAACTGGTTACATTTTACCAATTTATATCCCAGCCCAAATTCGGCTTAGAATTCCTCACTAATTGAAGTTCTAAGTTATTTGTCTTGTCAATTCCTCATGGATTTACTGTCCAATAAGTAGAAGAACTTCCCGGTTTGGTCATTTTACATCTCAATTTCATTATTGGGTGTGTGTACCTGTTTAACTTTGGTTTTGCTTCTGTTAATCTGTCTCATTTAAATTTAATTCTTTGTCCAGTTGGAAAACCTTGAGGGGTAGAGAGGAGTTTCCCCTTCTCTTCAATTGGAAATTAAAATTTACAGAAAATCACTTATAATAGCACAAAACATGCCCTGTTAAAGCACAGAACAAAATATGTGCAAGATTAGCATGCTGGCATAAACAGATTCATGAGCAAGATTCAAGTATTGGTCAGAAGTCTGTTCTCGAAGTGATCTCTGGGTTTAGTACAGTCCCAAACAATTCACAATAAGGGTTTTGGAGAAACTGATAGCGGTTCCTAACATTTATATATGAAAGCAGTACGCGGAAATAGACTCACATATATTAACTGATGTTTTGATACAAGTGAGGCAGGAAGGAAAGGAATTTCAGGAGACACGTGGACCACAGTCAAGCCATTTAGGTTTGTAGGCTGACCCTTAACGTAAAAGTCAGCAGATCATACGAATCACAAGATCCCCCTCCCTGTGGCAGGAAAAGTCACAAAAATCCAGATGTTCTTAAAATTGCTCCTTGTGGGTAATTCCACAATACTAAAACTATGGAAAACGTACCCAAGGTAAACAATCAACCCAAGGTCAAACAGTACCCTTCCCTGAAAGGTTAGGACATTAAAAACATCAACACCCCAAAACCTGTAAAACCCTTACAGGGAAAGGGGATCCTCTTCCTCACCCGGGAGGAAGCACGGACGCTCTGTGAGGTAGCTCCTGTCTTACTTCCAGACTTGACAAATCTTTCTCCCTTTGTCTAAGTGTTTCCTCTTGGAGTCTTGGACAACGCCAAGAACCTTATTGCTGAAGCGCCTCAGCCCATGTGGCTTCACAAACCTCCAGGTAATTCAGAGGAGACTCTTAACAATTGGTACTTGAACTGCACATCTATGTACAAAATAATAATAATCATCGCAACTCGATGCGTTTCTCGGACTAGATTAAAAAATCAAATCTCTAGGTGTTCTAGACGGAAATGGAAACCTCAAAACTTCTGGAAGACAATTTGGAAGACTTTTCACAACTTGTGCTCAGCAACCATTTCTTAGGACACGAGAAATGGGCTGTAGAACATAGAATGTATTTATTGAAATTTATCAAAGAACTGATTTTTAAGGGAAATTGTAAAGAAAAGGAGGAGACGGGCAGACTTGCAAATCACACACGTGATAAAGGACTGAAATACAGAATATAAAAAGAACGCTCAATGTAGTAGTAAGGGAAAATACAGTTCTGTCCTCCCCAAAATTGCACATATTTGAACACTTTACCAAGAAGGTATTTGGGTAGCCAATAAAGAAAAAACCTGTCTGCACTGGAGACTTCTAAGTTATAATCTTTTTTTTTTTTTTTTTAATTTATTTCTAGGAGAGAGACAGCGTGAGCAGGGGAGGGTCAGAGAGAGAGGGAGTCACAGACTGAAACAGGCTCCAGGCTCGGAGCTGGCAGTCAGCACAGAGCCCGACGCGGGGCTCGAACCCACGAACCGCGAGATCATGACCTAAGCGAAAGTCGGACGCTTAACCAAGCCACCCAGGCGCCCCGAGACTTCTAAGTTAAAACCACATCAGCTTACAATGCACCTCTGCTACAAGACATAAGGAGAACAATGGGAAATGTCAAGTGCTGGTGAGGATGTAGATCCACTGGAATGATCTTCCATTGTCGGTAGAAAGGGATACACAGTTACTGACCACTTTAAAGGAAGAGTTTGGCAATTTCTCACACAATTTAACCTACTTATACCGCCATCAATCCTATTTCAGGAATTCGATCAAAAGGCAAGAAAGCTGTGCACATAGACACCTCGACATGAAGGTTTCTATCAAGTTTATTTATAATCACCAAGAATGGGGAAAAAATCCAAATATCCATCAACCTGTAAAGGGATTATCAAATCGTAGTGGAGAGTAACAGAACAGGTCACCCCCAAAACATGCCTCCTGGGCACAAGAATTATTTCGAGCTGGTGATTTTTAATTTTTTTAATGTTTTATTTATTTCTGAGAGAGAGACAGCATGAGCAGGGGAGGGTCAGAGAGAGGTAGACACAGAATCTGAAAGAGGCTCCAGGCTCTGAGCTGTCAGCACAGAGCCTGACACCGGGCTCGAACCCACGAACCGTGAGTTCATGACCTGAGCCGAAGTCAGATGCTCCATGGACTGAGCCCCCCAGGCGCCCCTTGAGCTGGTGATTTTTAAAGAAACTGCATACACAGGTAAAGTTCTGAAAACCAAGAAGCTGCCATATTGGAAGGGGCATTTACATTTGTAAAGGAGAAGGTCTTTTTCTATAGGAGGAAGAGACAGATGCCTCTAAATCTGAAGAAACTTATCAGAGAAAGAGCTAGATTTACATCTGAATAGCCATACCCATGTCCAATACGTAGACTGTCCATCATCCCATAACTGGCCCACCAGACCTAACCCTCCATCCTTCTTTTGTCTTTAGCCAAAGACAGTACTTAAAATGGTTGTTTGGGGGCATTTCAGAGAGTTTTGTTGTTTTTCTGGGTATCTCCCATGTATACCTCTTGTATTCGTCCGTTCCTTTCTCTATTAGTCTGTCCCTTACTACAGACCTATTACTACATCTCAGCCAGGAGCCTGAAAAGTCAAAGGAAAGGGATCTTTTCCTTGACTATACTACTCCATCATTTCCATGGAACATTACTCAGCAATACACAAACTGACTACTGATCTAACAATATGGATTGATCTCAGATATTATGCTAGGTGACAGAGACTTAAAAAGCAAATGTTGTAGGATTTCATTTATGGGGCATTCTGGGGGAAAAAAAACAAACTGGAAGAGAAACATTTATGAGTGCCCATTTTGGGGCTGGAGGAATGGGTAACAAGTATTTTGGCTGTAGTGAGAATGTGATGAACACTCAATTCTTAGATAAAGCTCTTCCTAAATTGGTAGGGTGTTACTGTACATATATTGTACTTGTTTTTTAATTTTAGAGAAAGAACAAGAACAGGGAAGGGGAAGAGGGAGAGAGAAACTTAAAGAAGTTCACTCAGTGCCTGAGTCCAACACAAGACTCAATCCCAGGACCTTGGGATCATGATCTGAGCCGAAATCAGGAGCTGCATGTTCAACCAACAGAGCCACCCAGTCACCTCAATAAATCTTCCTTTATAGCATGTATGTTTGCAATCATGCAGTTAAGACCTTATAGTGAGGACAAAAATCCAGCTCCAATGAGATGCACTGAATTTCTGCCTTTTTAGCAACTCCAGGAATGAGAGAGTTAGAACCAGAATGGAATCCAGACACTATTTGTTTTAAACAACATTTACTTATTATTTTAAGCTCTATGCTCAATGTGGGGCTTGAACTCCCAACCCCAAGATCAGGAGTCACATGCTCTACCAACAGAGCCAGCCAGGCACCCTTCAAACACTGCTAACACTGTTAGCACTCTTTAAACCTAACACCCTTCAAACCTAACACCTTTCAAACACGGTTTCAAACCCTTCAAACACTGTTTGGACTGCAACTTTCAACACTCAAAACTGGCATCGTTCAAGAATGCTCTCCAGGAGCTGAGCATTGTAATAACTAGACTTCATTGATTAGTTTTAGCAATATCTCTGGTTTATTATTTTGGGGTTCCCTATTCATAGAGGCAGAATCTCTTTAATTTGATGGAATTTTTAAATTCAAAATAAATATCTACTTTTAAGGTGCTTGGGTGGCTCAGTTGGCTAAGTTCAACTCTTGGTTTCAGCTCAGGTCATGATGTCACAGTTTGTGGGTTCCAGCCTTGCATCAGGCTCTGTGGGGGAAGCATGGAGTCCGCTTGGGATGCTCTCTCTTCCCAGTCTTTACCTCCCCACTCATGCTCTCGCTCAAAAATAAACAACACCAAAAACAGTATTTTACTTGATAGTCCTTTACATTTGATTCTGAAACAGTTCTGTGAGGTAGGCACCATTTATCATTTCAGTAGCATAGTGTAGGGCAATGACCTTGGTCACCCCAAAATTGGTCTTTGGCAGATGCATTATTTCAGGCTGACTGCTTTTAAGCAGCATAAGGCTCACACATTCCCTTTGACCTTCCTCTTAACGACCTGGAAAAATTTAGACAGAAGACCTGCTGCAGGAAAGAGCCATCACCTCAGAGAAACACAATAGAATAGCAACCAGGTGTGGTACATGGAGACACCCCCCACCCCCCACCCCGGAAAATCAGTCTTGGAAAATTCCTATGTCCCATCACTTCCAGATGGCCCAGCAAACATTCCCCAGACATTCCCTGCCTTTTGCTTTCCTCCCCTTTGAGATGGCAGAACATAACCACTTCTCAGCTCAGCATGGCCTTCAAGGCTCAGTAGCCCAGCTGCCTGGCTGCCTCCTATATTCTTACACACATACACAATCAAGTTTGATTTTTTTCCTCTTCACAGTCTCGTATCGATTCTTAGACCAATGAAACCTTGAGGTGTAGAAGAAAAATTTTTCCTAACAGTGGGGAAACACAGAAATCCAAAGGAAGCAATTTAACTCAGGTGACGAGAAGCTACAATCCATCTCCGGGTTTTCGTATCATACGTGCTCTCCAACACCCCACCGTTTATTAATGCTTTCAATCTCAGAAAAGGCAGTGCATCACACATTCCCAGAACACAGCTGCATTTGCAGGCGGGCACCCACAGGTGATCGCGGTCGGTGATTGCCTACCACGATTTTCTTGGAGGAAGCTAATGACAGTCAATACAAATTAGAGCAATTTCCTCGGGATGAGAAATTAACCTGCTAGACTCTTGCCAACGAGGAGGGGCTCAGGGGTGGTTATACATTGTGAAGAACCCAAATCTTCGAGACATTAAAAATAGGCTGCAGTAATTGGGGAGCGGCGTCGGCTGCCCCTCCTGCTTACCCTGGCAGAGTCTGGAGCTGTTTATTCAACTCATTACCCTAAATGCACAGAGTTGCAATTATTTAGATATAAAAGTTGTAGAGGCTGAGTGACATGTGTACGGTTTGCTGTTTTCATGTTAAAAAGGCAAGCATCAAGCTATGTTTATTCCATTCAGTATGGTCCCCTGTAGAGCTCTTGCAGAAAACAGCCTAGTGGGAACCCGGTGAACAGAGCTAGGACCCGAGGAAGTATGGAGAGCAAGAAAATGCTGTCTAAATCGATGATAGAGAAGCACAACATATATACAGAATGTTGAAGCCATAAGAATAGGGCAGAACACTACCGCCTATTAAATACTGTAATGATCTCTTTATGCAAGTTTCTCCATTGAGCTTGGATTTCTTGATGGAAAGTTGTTTTTTTTTTTTTCCAATCCCAAGCCTGCTGCACAGAGGTTCAGAGAAACTGGAAGAAAGTGGAAGAAATCAGAATGAAGAGAGGAAAAGACAAAGAGGGGAAGGAAAGAAAGAAGGAAATTCAGTAGGCTGGGCATTAACTGGGCATTGGAGGGTTAGTGAAGGTGTCAGGGAGCACTTAGACTGTGGCTTATGATACCAGCTGAGCTGCTCTTGGAGCAAGGAGGGATGAAGAACACCGGAGCAAATCAATCTCGATCTCAGGAGGAAAGAATACCATTTGGCTTGATGTACGATGGAAAGAAACCCTGAGCCAGGGCAGCAAGGCATGGCTTTCGAACCCTGGCCGTAGCATCTTGCACAACCAGGCTGAAAACAAGTATGTGCCAGGAGAATCACTACAGCTTTCAGACTTGGAGCTGTTTGGGGCTGGACATGTTTTAGGAAGAAGGAAATCAGGAGTCCACTGCCCATGGTCGATTTTGGCATCCCTGTTATATTCATTCTCATTTGTGGAGGGTCAGGTAACGGAAGCCGCCTACTCAACCTCTCTTCCTAGTTGTACGAATCCTGCAGTGAAAGAAGGCATCCAGTCAATGCCAATACCTGCCTCTGGCACATGCTTTCTGAAGCTCCCGGACCATAGGACTCAAATGCCTAGAACCTGGGTTGATGGCAACTGCCAGCATCCTAGCCTCCTGGAAAGAGAAACTGAAAGAGGATCCTGGTACACGCACTGGTTGATAATGGACTCCCAGGTGGAAAGGCGATGGGGAAAGAGAAGGGCAGGAAGACAGCGAAGCAAAGGCATAGTCACACCTGCAGATAATTTTTACCTGCAGCCACAGGAAACCCGAGTCTTTTAGAGTTCCTCTTCCCAACGTGGAGGGGCCCCCCGTACTCAATGCCAAGCAATTTTTGGACACCACTAGGGTGTCCTACATTTCAACTCAATTTTGACACTATCTTCCCGGAGAGAGTGTCCGGTTCCACAAGGTAAGACTCAATCCTGTAAGCCTGTACCTACCCCCACTTCAGACGCCGGTCCTAAACCTCAGATTGTCTCCTGTGCTCCTGACCAGATGATTATAGACTGAAGGTTCCAACAACCTCTCTTAGGTTCAGTTAACTTGCTACAGTGGCTCACAGATTTCATAAAAAACACTTACCTACATTCACCAGCGCATTACAGGACAGGATATAGGATATGAATCAAGAGGCATCTGTAGAGATTCATAAGGCAAGATCCAGAACAAATGAGGGCCCGTCCCCATGGCGCTTGGGGTCTGGCTCAGTGACATCATACGAAAGCATCCTGGCTCCCCCACCAAGCGTCCAAAAGCACTCATCTCTGCTTTTTATAGAGGCTCCACTGCATAGCTGTGATTGACTAAGTCGCTGACCATTGGCTGACTTAACCACTAGCCTAGGTCAGGGGGTGGGACTGAATGTTCTAACCCTCTAATCACCTGGGTGGTCCTCATGGCTACCAACCCTGCCCTTGGAGGGGGGTGGTATCTAAGAGTCACCTTCATTAATAAGACACCCATTCATCTTATGGCTCTGCAGTGGTCTCAGGAACCATGGAAGAATATGAAATATAACAAGCAGTGTGCTTTAGTCTTGTAATAAACAAATATGTATTTCTTTTAAATTGTTATATCACTCTGAAGGTCAGCGGTTCTCAGACCAAACAAACTTCAGAATCACCTGGCAAGTAAAACATGGTGACTGGCCCCAGCTGCAGACTTTCTGATTGATGGGCTGTTGCTTGCCCAGTGTCTACACAGCGAAAACCACTATTGTGGATTATACGTTCCTTCATCAAATTAATCCCACCTGGAGGAAAACAGGCTGACCCTTGGCATCCTATGTCTGTCAGCTGGTGGTTATAGGACATCTCTGGATGGTGGGATGGCTTAACCTCCTTGATTATATCAGCCAATTAAAGCCCAAGACCAATTCTCCAGGAAAGGAATAATTTCTATGTGAGCCCTTAGCAATCAATGTATCACTGCTGGGGCTGGGTATTATGATTATATTTAAATGTATTATTATAATACAGGGTAGAAAGTACAAACATTAGTATTTGTGCCGTGGGGGGTGACCTAAAGTGTTTTACCTACCTGTTTTTTTTTTTTTTAATATTTTTTTATTTATTTTTAGGAGAGAGAGAGAGACAGCGTGAGCAGGGGAGGGTCAGAGAGAAAAGGAGACACAGACTCTGAAATGGGCTCCAGGCTCTGAGCTGGCCGTCAGCACAGAGCCCGACGCGGGGCTCGAACCCACGAACCGCGAGGTCATGACCTAAGCGAAAGTCGGACGCTTAACCGACTAAGCCACCCAGGCGCCCCATTACCTACATGTTTTTGTCATGAATTTGTGTCTGAGTCGCATGAATTCCCACTGGTTTTGAACATGGTTTGCAATTAGTGGACAGTTTGTTGTCAATACTTATTTATTGAATGGAATTGGCTACGGGAACAAGAATTTCTCAACCATGGATTTCCTTCCATGGGCTGTACATTTCAAACCCTGTGGGAATGTCGCATTGTGTTATTTTCCACAGACCTGTGACATTTTGGACATCTGGTATGTTAGATCCATTTTACTGAGGTCTAATTTGCCCATGGGGACTTTGGGGAGGTGAGTAAAATACTTCCTGTCTTGATTGTGCTGGTGGTCATGCAATTATCTTTCATTTTTTGTTTGTGTTTTAAATAACAGAAGATCTGACACAGGAAAATCAACTCTAAAGTTAAATCTGAATGACACCCCCAAAAGCCAGCAACATCAGCATGGTAACGGGCACAGAGGCATCCTTGAACATTAGACGCGATGGATTCTGTTGATTTCTGCAATCAGGGTTGTGCTGATGTGGTCAATAGGAATGAGTCAGGAAACACCACTTCTACTCACAAAGTACTATGGCCAGTCCTTCCTCCTGGCAATAACCGTGTAAAGCAGGTGGTTATGACTCTGCATTCTTCACATGAGCAAACAGAGGGTGCTCTGTAGAGGTGCAGAGTGGACAAGACCAGTAAGTGATGGGCATAGTAGATCCACCGATGGCTGAATGAATGACCCTACAGACAAAGAAGGTTAAAGCAGCTACCTTTTGGGATATTGCAAGCAAATATGAGGGGTGATCTTTTAGGGCTAACATGCTCCTTCCTCCTTCCATCTCGTGGGGAACTCCTGGTGGCCTGTGGAACTCGAGGACGGTGGTTTTCATTACAATAATGGAGTCCTTGAGAACGGCCACTAATATTCTATTGGCATTCTGTAGCACTTCTTGGTGCCCTGAGTTCTTGAGAATGACTTCTAGGGTATCTCCATGCTACCTTCGTTTCTCTGAGAATAGATCTTTGGAAAATTAATATGTCAGTGCAGAAAATAAGACGTTAGCTACCCTATAGCATTTCATGATAGTTTCACCTGTGACTTTTTGTTCCGACAGCCTTTGGAGAGCCGAGGAGTCTGACTCCTGCTTGCTGGGCATGAGAGAGCTGTAAATGCTCACATCTCCAGGCAGAAATGTGTGCTGTTTTATGAAATGAATGGATAGACGTACAAGGCAACACTGGGTTGACAGACAATATCCCAGTGTGACAAGTATCTGTGTAGGTACGACGTCTCAACAGACACCGATATTCCCAACCAAGCAGAAGGCGCTCCTTATCACAGTTAACTCGTGAACATGGCAACATATGAGCCCAGGGCTTGCGTACACATAACACTGTCTTACCTACACTTGCAAATGATGCCTCACCTGAAGGTCACTGTTATCTTTTCCATTTATGCCACCTGTCAATTACTTTGGTTTAAATTTAAGAGGAGACACCTGCCTAGTGAGCGAAAATGTGAAAACCTACGCACCTAAAAAGACAGGGAATCCAGATGGTAATTCCACTATAGTTTATCTCTACGATGATGGATGAGTTATGTAACTTTTCATCAGTCTCGATGTCCAGGTAAAGAAGCAAAATTAGTAGAGTAAAAGGGCCCCCTTGAGGATTCAAATAAGGAGATGGGTTTAGGAGCAAGTGGCTGACAGTGGCAGAACTTTCTGGTTTTCCTGGAAGGTGACATCCAGGGTAGGGACTGGGCAAAGGGAGGTCTTGTTGACACTTTGTATTAAGAGCATCTTAATTTCACCTCTATGTTTTCACTTCTTTTTCTCCTGTTTCTCCTTTATTCTCATCTTCCATTCCCTTTGCCATAGGCTGTGGATGACTTTGCTTCCAGAGTCAGCAACATTTACACATCCTGCCTTTGCACTATGTCCAGGGTTTAGCATGCAAGCTGTGACTCTATAACAGCACACAAAACCAATAAGCCAATTGCCTGCGGAAATGTCCTATCCTTCATAGTGTTTATTCTTCCTAATTTCACAGACATCGATGTTCTCATTGTATTCATGAATATGGCATAATATATACAGTTGGTATTTGCGGGAGCACACCGTGTCCTCAACATGGAAAGCTTCATGCTCAAAGTTTGCAGCTGAAAAATGACATCCCTTTACGTCATTCCTTTACAAACAGCCAAGGCATTCGCTGCATTTTATCCAAATGAGCTACCTGCTCTGTGGTTTTATGAAACATCCGTACAAGTGTCCTATGTTTGGGGGAATAGGGAGGGTTTAGGAACTTTCTCTCTGTCGAAGACCAAGACACCATAACATACACATTCATTTCCTATCGCCAAGGCCCCGAGTCTCTCCCTCTATGGCTAAAGTGTGTGTGTGTGTGTGTGTGTGCGCGCGCATGCGTGTGGGAGGTGTGTATCCACAGAACTGTTTTACTGAAAATATCACCTTGATTGCACAGGGTGTTTTTATTTTAAGGAGAGTTTGGGACTCTGGATATTGGTATTGAGACAAATATGCATTTTTGGTTGAGACATATCTTACATTTCAGGCAAATCAACTTGCATGTCTTTTTTTCCTCCACAACTTCCGTTTGTGTTCTGTTCACAACATCCATTTATATTCAAGTACAAGTCTCTGATTTTATAACCATTGAATTTCCCCTGTGAAGAAGAAAATCTAAGGAGTTTATTTCCAGCACGTTGAGGTGTGCCTTGTTTAGACTGAATTAAATATGTCTGAATTTGATTAAAATGTCCTTGCATTGAGTGCCGCCTCAGAGGAAGAGGTACCCAAGGTAGAGAAACCCTTGGGTATTGTAAAAACGGGTGTACAGAATGCTTGTCTCTGGGACCTTAGAGCCAGCAAGAAAAATCACTCTCATCTGCAAAGAAACCAACCCAGGGTACCTTCCTCTGTGGTTTTCTTTCTTCCTTTCAATTTCTCTGCTCCTTACCTCCACCTGCAATGGCAAGGAGACTCCCTACAAGAAATTGCGTCTCCGACATGCCCTCGGCCACAAGGCAGCCACTCACCTGTAATTCCTTGCTGCGTGTTTCGTATCAACACAGTCAAGACTTGTCGTTGTGCTCTCTCTCCACTTTTCCGCACGTATGTAGACATGTGTGAGGATGAGCAGATCAGCTAGCTTGGCTGCAGGGGTGTGTGCACAGGGTTTCCATCAGCCCCTCAGGGAAGGCGGGGAGGAGAGAGTGGCCTGGCCTTCATTCCCAGCCACTGTTGGCTGGCCTGATTGAACCTTCAGCCCTCTTCTCTGTCCCCGAAGGGCTGCCCACTGTTCATTGCACTGCACCGTTGTGCCCGAAACCGGAGAGGTCACCAGGGTGAAGGGGACACCAAGAGGGAGAGGACCTTTGGAAAAGCTGTCCTGGGCAGCACGGTGATTGCAACCGAATGTTTTAGTCGCTTGTGTTTCTCGTCAATGGCTCAAGCCCTCGTGTGAGAGAAGAGGCTTTAAAGTAGACCGAGAGGAGGCTGGGAGTGTTTGCAACCCTTATGTAGGAAGGCTTTGCTGTGGCTGGAGGTGCACTGTCTTCACCTGCTAGCTCCGGCCACATGTTTTGCCGTGAGCTATTGATGCAAACGTTTGCACAGTACAGCACAGTGCTTAACGGTGTGGGTTCCAAAGACACCTCGAGTTATGTACCTTTTGACATACGTACGCCATTATGAAGTGGAGCATTTAGAAGAATGAGGACGGGAAACAGGAGTCCCGTCCCGGTTGGACGTGCTCAGGGGCCATCCAGGGTAGCCTTCCCTGAGGAACTGACCTCAACGTTGATGTCTAAACAGGGTTCAGAGTCACACGATGCAGACAGAAAGACAGGCAAGCCAAGAATTTGCATGAGAACCAGGCTGCTCCTGAGCGCAGGGGGTATTTTGAAGTTGCAAGAAAGGATCAGGAGCTATAGGAAGCCCCCGCGCAGAGGGTGGTATGAAATGTGTGGGACGGACAGGTGAGCAGGGAAAGGACTGGCCATCTCTTCTGCCCGGTTACCTGCTCCAGGACAGAGGACGGCCCAGTCCACCCCCAGAAGGCTCCAGAAGGAAAGTACCTGTGGGAAAGCAGTGCAGGAGCAGCCTGCCAGATCTTCATGGGGCATAGTTTCCCTTGGGAGCGGAATCAGACACTTGTCCAGGATGGATCTTCAGACGTTGAATCAGGAACCTGCATCTTGAGGAACCTCCTGCAAGATTCTTCTTCACACTCAATTTAACTGCTGCTGACTCAGTGAATATGACATGGGCATCAGGTTAGCAAAGAAGGGAGGGGAGGGGAGGGGAGGGAAGGAAAAGACAAAAGGAAATGATAGAAAATCCAGGTTCTGCTTCTCTGGAGAACTCTGACCAATACAATTTCTGAACATTTAAAAACATTTTTTAATGTTTATTTATTTTTGATAGAGAGAGACAGAGACAGAGACAGAGACAGAGAGACAGAGCCCGAGCAGGGGAGGGACAGAGAGAGGGAAACACAGAATCCAAAGCAGGCTACAGGTTCTGAGCTATTAACACAGAGCCCGATGCGGGGCTCAAACCCACAAACCGTGAGATCCTGACCTGAGCCAAAGTCGGACACCTGGCCAACTGAGCCACCCAAGTGCCCCTGTAATATTCTACCATTAATGCTATCCCGTTTTATGTACTATTTGGGGCTCTTTGGATTTTCCATCAAACACTAATTTAGATGATGTCTCCTGTCCCTAGATAAGCATTTATGCCATGTTTCTTATGCACTTTGAAGAATCTGATAGGATGGATGTGATGTGATGGCCTTGACAATATTCACAGTGATGGACATTTGGTTCATGTTTTTAGTGGTAACGAGCAATAACAGTAAAATCTGTATGCAGTTGTAATAAAAACCGTTGTGATAAAATCGGCATCTGTATCCTGTATTCTAGCATCACCAAGAGAAATGTAATGTGAGCCATGTAGGCAGGGTTCAAATCTTCAAGTAGCCACATTTAAAAAAAGGAATGGGAGAGATTATTTTTTTGAATCCAATGCATGAAATAGAATTTCAAAAATCAGTATATGTCATCATGAAACCATTCTATAGTTTTTCTTCTGTAAAGAGCCTCTGAGATTTGGTGTGTATTTTAGATTTAGAGCCTTTCTCTGCATGGACTGGGCATATTTCAAGAGCTCATAGAAAGTTGTGCCTATAAAATACTTTTTTTTTAAATTTTTTAATGTTTTATTTATTTCTAGGAGAGAGAGAGACAGCGTGAGCAGGGGAGGGTCAGAGACAGAGGGAGTCACAGACTGAAACAGGCTCCTGGCTCTGAGCTGGCTGTCAGCACAGAGCCCGATGCAGGGCCCGAACCCACGAACCGCGAGATCATGACCTAAGCAAAAGTCGGACGCTTAACCGACTAAGCCACCCAGGCGCCCTTATAAAATACTTTTTCACATCATGCATGACCTCTATCTATACTACCGTGGACACACTTTTCATTGGAGATAGGGTCTTAAGAAAGTGGAAATCTAGAATCTCACAGCATGGACCCTTTTAACACTGATATAACACTGATATAACCCTTTGGCTGTTAATCTCCAAAGGAATGCTATCAACATTCTATAAACTTAGACCTCACGGTACTTCCTGGTAATTTATACATTTCACGAAGCTTTTGTAGGACATTGTCAAGGAATAACCTTGGGGAAAGACTCCAGGTGAGTCTGATGAATAAACATCTCCAGAGATATGAACACTGAAGCAAGCCAGAAGCTCATCTGAGATGTGAGGCTCTTTGTTATGGCTGAAGGCATGACCAGCTGTTGCATATGCTATTAATTTAGGCATTAAGAAATTGGTCATTAAGATGTTATTAAAAATTTACTAAGAAAGAATATCCCCAGGTCAGATAGTAAATCCTAAATCCACTCCACGCCCCTTCATTGCCAAACTCCCCTCAGGTCTGGGATGACCTCCAGTAGTTAAGATTATTAATATTAATATTAATATTGGATAACTCAGGTCACACAATGTCCCATCTTATTTCAATCGATGAAGGAGAGAGCGCTACCACCATGGGTCACAAGCAAAGCTCCTTTGATGGGCAGCACCCATCAGAATCATTGTGAACCCATCAGAAGCAATGGACTGATGACAGTGCGGAAGGGCCCCTTGATGATGCATTTCTCCGTCCACCTGTGGGGCACCTTCTTTGGGTCATTTCAATTTCCCAGTGAGTCATCATGCAAAAGGAAGAATTGCAGAACAGAAATGTGTTACGTAAAGAAGACAACTTATTGACCAAGTCCTCCATTCTTGGTTCTTGGGAGACAGGAGACTATGTTTGATTCCAGGGGGGAGGTGAATATCCTTCTTTTACCAATGTAAAGGGCAAGAAAATAAATCAAAGTGAACAGAGAGCTTTGCTGGTTTGGGGACCCTAGGGGATTCATCTGTGACAAAGGACTAGCTTTGCTGAGTTTCCAAAGCAGAACTGCCTTGCACAGGTAAAGTTCAAGGAAACAGAAATCATTTTTTATGTTTGTCGATTTTTTCAATTCTATTGAGAATTCGACTCTATATTTCCATTATATTCTAATGGAAAAATATAATTGTATACATTTAAAGTGTAAAATATGATGATTTGGTGCATACATTGTAGAATGATCACAAGAGAAAGACAATAAACATACCAAACACCTCACATACTTAACCTTTTGTGTGTGTGTGTGTGTGTGTGTGTGTGTGTGTGTGTGTGTGTGTGTGTGTGCTGAGAATATTTACCACCTATTTTTAGTGACTTTCAAGAGAAAATTCTGAGGCTCTAATACACACAGTGATAGGAGTTCATAATAAGGGATTATATACTTAACCATTAGATTTTGTAAGAAAAAGGAACATCTAATAAAATACCCATAAATGTGTCCTTAATATGAAAAGAGTGCTTTTATACCAGAAAAAAGTGGCCCCCTAAGGCTAAGGATGTAAGTGTCAAAATAAGATATTTTTAGCAAAAGAGGGGCATCTGGGTGGCTCAGTGGGCAAAGTGTCTGACTAGGGCTCAGGTCATGATCTCATGGTCCATGAGTTCGAGCCTCACATCGGGCTCTGTGCTGACAGCTCAGAGCCTGGAGCTGCTTCAGATTCTGTGTCTCCCTCTCTCTGCCCCTCCCCCACTCACAGTCTTTCAAAAATAAATAAATATTAAAACATTTTTTAAAAACATTTTTAGCAAATGAAATGACTGATCAGTGCCTGTGATTCCAGCATCATAAAAGTATTCCGAATATTCACACGCCAGTGTCACGAAACTGAAGAGTATTATAAGAGAAATAACAAACATAACACACTAGATTTGCCTCTTTTTTGTAGATAGTTCTAGCAGATTCCAGTGATTAAAAAAATTGAAAGATGGATTGCTCCTTTTTAAACTCAAAGATGGAAAGCCACATCTCAAGTAAATAAGTCTCAAGCAAGCTCAAGAAATGATATATGCGATTCAGTCATTCATTCATTGAGAATATCAACACCAAACAACCAGTTAATTCAGATTGAACCAATGCCAAATTGGGGGAAAAATTAAAGAGGGTTTGAGGTGATGTTTACATACTTTTTTGTTAACAAACTGCTTGAAAACTTAATAACATGAGTTGAGAAGAATAGATCGTCCTGACATAACAGAAAGAACGAAAACTCAACTCCGTTATGAGTGCTGGCGGGTCTGTTAATATTCAATCATGTCTTTTGCTTTTATAAACCAATTCTATTGCCTTGGAGGTAACCCCATAAAAAGGAAATCGTTTGTAATTCAGGTATCTTATTAAATCGCAATGTTCCCTCTTTCAAATTGTGCAGATAATTGATATTTGACTGTTTTAAATGTTGACATGAACAACTTAAAACTTCCGAGGTCATAAGTGCTGTCGTGGGAGATGATGTGGCGTGGATTGCAAACTTAGAGATGCCTTTTCAGAGATTCTCCAACAAGGAATAGGTTATGTTTCTCCTGCAAGAGAAATGTGCACGTTTTTCCTCTCTCTTTTACACCTTTCCAGTGCAGGCTGGCGTTTTTAATCACCAACGTAAGTGTGAAGGATGTATTTTAAGTAATTTGTCTGGCGGGCTTTAGAAAGATGAATTATTTAAAATAGACCATGGCCCCAATTTTGGATTTTGCACAGCTACACCATTTTCTCCTTGACAAGGACTCTGGGTTAAATGTTTCCAGCTGAGTTCTGTCAGCTCGTGTTCTGGGAGAAATCGTGCCCAGGTCCCAATCTGAAGGTGTTAACTGATGGACCCGAAATAAGACAATCTCAGCGTGCTGTGTCCTACATTCGACAGAGTGATAAAAGGAAGCCCGGGTGGTTTCTAAAAACAGCACATGATTTTACTACACATACTTTTCCTCAATACCTCGCTCTCCGTGCTCAATACTGAGGTCTGTGACTGATTAGGAAACAACTAGAAAGCATTCGAATGTACTTAAGATCTTAGAAATTTTTACCTCTTGGAGCGCCTGAGAAGCTCAGGCGGTTAGGCATTCGACTTTGGCTCAGGTCATGGTCTCACAGTTTGTGAGTTCAAGCCCCCTGTCGGGCCTATGCTCACTCGCGCGCTCTCTCTCTCTCTGTCTCTCAAAAATAAATAAATGTAAAAAAAAATTTTTAAAGAAATTTTTACCTCTTTTAATGCAGTGGAGACCGTCATTTCCTTGGCCTTCTTTTTTGACATGGTAAAATGGGTTAAATTTCATGCCTTCAATTTTCTACCATATACTCGATCAGACCAAGAGAAAACATCTTTAGGATACATATAGTATTACATTCATGAAATACCTAGTTTATTCATTTTCATTGAGATATAATTAACTTATAACACTGGATTCGTTTTAGGTCTACATTCTAATGATTTGATACTTGTGTGTATTGCAAAAATGATTACCAGAATAAGCGTAGGTAATATCCATCACCGCACAGTTATAATTTTTTCTCTTGGATGCAACTTTTAAAATTTATTCTAAGCAACTTTCATTTTTTAAAATTTTTAATGTTTATTTATTTTAATTTAAAAATGTTTATTTATTTTTGATAAAGAGAAAGACCAAGTGCAAGCGTGGAAGGGGCAAAGAGAGGGAGACACAGAATCCGAAGCAGGTTCCAGCCTCTGAGCTGTCAGCACAGAGCCCGATGCGAGGCTCGAACCTACAAACTGTGAGATCATGACCTGAGCCGAAGTCGGACGGTGAACCCACTGAGTCCCATAGGTGCCCCTTAGCAACTTTCAAATATACAGCACAGGACTGCTAACTGTAGTGACCATGGTGTACATTATATCTCTATGATTTTTTTTATTTTATAACTGGAATTTTGTAACTTTTTTGTTTCCCTTTGCCTATTTTATTCATCCCCAAGCCCCTTCCCGCCTCTGGAAACCACTAATCTCTTTATCTACGAATTTGGGATTTAATTTATCTCTTTGTTTTTTAGATTCCACATATAAGAGAGATCACGGGGGAGGGGGGGGCGCCTGGGTGGCTTGGTCGGTTAAGCGTCCGACTTTCGCTTAGGTCATGATCTCACGGTTCATGGGTTCGAGCCCTGTGTCGGGCTCTGTGCTGACTGCCAGCTCAGAGCCTGGAGCCTGTTTTGGAGTCTGTGTCTCCCTCTCTCTCTGACCCTCCCCTGCTCACGCTGTCTCTCTCTGTCTCCTAGAAATAAATAAAATTATAAAAAAAAAAAGAGAGAGAGATCACGGGGATTTGTCCTTCTCTGTCTGATGCATCTCACTTAGCATAATTCCCTCAAAGTCCACCCATGTCGTCCCAAATGACAGCATTTCCTCCTTTTTTATGGCTGAATAATATATCATTCTATTTATATCACATCTTCTTTATCCATTTTCACTGACTGACACACGTTGTTTCCATATTTTGGCTCTTGTCAATAATACTGCAAGGAACGGGTTGGGGGGAACGGATGTATTTTCAAGATCGTGACTTTTGTTTCCCTTTCGATAGATACCGAAAGGTGGGGATTGTTGGATCATGTAGTAGTTCTCTTTTTAATTTTTTAAAGATCCTCTGTACCGTTTTCCAAGGTGAAATGAAACCGACGGTGCAGAGTTTGACAGGCATTGATTCATCCCCCCCTCACACCTTTCTGTGATAAGATACCGTTATCCCCATTCTATAGATAAAGAATCAAGGATCAAACAGGTTGGTGACTGGCTGTGCTAAGTGTCAAAATCCAGACCCTGTTACCTGAGTCCCTGGTTCTAAAGTCTACACCACTCTTCCAAAAGGAAACATAAAATAAGAATCTTACGCTGAGGGGGAAATAATCTAGCTCCAAAGTTTACAACCCTATACGATTCCTATAGGCACGATTGTGAAGTGACCGATTTGCAGAGGCGAGGATGAGATTAGAGATTGCCAGGGACAGGGGATAGAGTCAGTCAGGGAATATGGGACGTTTCATCTTCATTGTCTTGGAAGGTTCACAAATGTATGCCTGTGATAAAATCACATAGCACTCCATGCGCGTGCACGCATGTGCACCCACACCTAGGTGCCCATGAAACTAGAAAAAAGGGCCACCCAGGTGGCTCAGTGGGTTAAACATCCGACTTCTGTTCGGGTCATGATCTCACAGTTCATGGGTTCAGCCCCGCGTCGGGGTCTATGCTGACGGCTCAGAGCCTGGAGCCTGCTTTGGATTCCGTCTCTCCCCATCTCTGCTCCTTCCCTGCTCATGTTCTGTCTCTCTCAAAAATAAACATTAAAAATAAAAAAAAGATTCGGAACACCTTTCCAGGTGCGAGTGTGTGAAGGTTCATGAGAAGATGTGCATCTTGCCAGCTGGAGACAGGGACCCAGGTGTGGAGGCTGACACCTCACCGCTAACAGATTTTCAGGTAAACTGCGGGGTTTGCTCGTGGAGCACTGAGGGACCGAGAGAGCAGCTGTGTTCTCTTTACAACTACTGAAGAAGAGGAGGCATTTATTGCACTGGAACAGGGGGAATGGTTCCTCATTCGAGCACACTCAAATGTAGTCTCCATAGAATAGAATCTCTGATCCCAGCCTTGAGGGACAGAGGGACACATGCAAACACATCCCTCAACTTTAGTGCCAACACTGGGATGCACACAGTGTAGAATATACACCAAGCTAAGCAGGTGAAATAGTCAATGTTGGCAGAGCTTGTGCGCAAGTCGCTCTTCCTGATGAATGACAACAAATTCAGCTCCATCAGCCATTAGATTGACTTAGCTGACTCTTCCATCAGGATGGGCTTTTCCCTGTGACTTTGCATTGTTCCCACTTCACCTATGTTTTCAGCTATCCTTGGTGACGACTCCTGGCCATGTGTGACCTAGAGCTGACTAGGGCATAGGGTGCCAGTGCTTCTCAAATGTAATATACGCAGAGGGCTGTTAGAATGCAGTTTTGGATTTGCTAGGTCTCTTTCCACCACGGTCCTGTGTGATATCAAAGTGGCAGTCTTAGGAGAAAGACAAGTGGCCAGACCAGCTGAAAGAGATGCCACGTGGAATTGTGAAGAGAGATTTCTTTATAAGATCGTGTGGACTGGCATTCTATAACCGAAAGGGTATTCCAACACTCTGACTCTGTAGAGTTGAAACCGTGGGATGCCAGATTCCCCCAAATGTAATGTGGATGATAGGTTTCAAATCCACTAAGAGATAAGGAGAGGAATCACAGGATCTATCTATCTATCTATCTTACTATCTATCTATCTATCTCCCTCCCTCCCTACCTATCATCTGTGCATACATCCATCCATCTACCCATCAGCCATCCCACCCCCCATCCATTCAATTATCTATCTAACATCTATCCATCCATTCAACTTTTCATCCAATCATCCAATTATCTATCAATCTACTATTTATCTATCTACCTATCTATCCATCCATCCAACCATCCATTCTATCTATCTATCTAATCTATCTATCTATCTATCATCCATCATCCATCCCTCCCTCCCTCCATCCAATCATCTAACATATCTAACATCCATCTATCTGTCCACCCATCCATCAAGTCATCTACTACCCACCCATCCATTTCATCCATTCATCGAATTTTCCTTCTATCTATCATCTATTCATCATCTGTGCACACATGTATTCATGTACACACACAGAAAGCAAAATACAATAGACCATAATCACATTCTAAAGCAAAAAAAAAAAAAATTAGCCTTGTCAAAGATTTAAGAAAAATGGAAATAAATATAATGACATCAAAGTTTTGATGCAATGAAACTTTGCTACTTGCACCAAATATGTGTATTTTAAACATGAGATGAGCAGGCCCTTCAAACCCAAAACACATATGCCACTCTAGACTGGCCCTGGACACCTGATAGATGGGTAACCATGCACCACAACGAGGAAGAGAACTTAGAAATTAAACTCTACCTGGTTTTAACAATGCTTTATGTAAAATGATTTTCTGGAGTGTACAACAAGCCAGACATCCATAAATTCCTAATTCACATCAACATTGCCAGGGCTGCCTGGTACAAGAAGCAGATGCACGTGACTTCCCATCTCACTTCTGCTCTCCATGCTTGCTAACGATCCATCCCAACACCGAAGAGCATTATTGGTACCACACTGTCCATAATCTCATTTTTTAAAAAAAAATCTCAGGACATCCTCTCTTTGAGTTCCTACACGTTTGGTATGTGGATTATTTCAGTATCAGTTACAGCTTTACTGTAATATTTCAATTTTTGTTAAAAAGTGTTTTATATTTTGTTAAATATTTTGTTATATATTTGTTATATTTTGTTAATGTTTTAATATTTTGTTAAAAAATATTTTCATTTTGTTAAAATAATTTGGGGACCGCCTGCATGGCTCAGTCAGTTAAGTGTCTGACTTCCGCTCAGGTCATGATCTCACCGTTTGTGGGTTCGAGCCCTGTGTCGGGCTCTGTGCTGACAGCTCAGAGCCTGGAGGCTGCTTCAGATTCTGTGTCTCCCTCACTCTCTGACCCTCCCCTGCTCATGCAGTCTCTAGCACTCATAAATAAATAAAACATTAAAAAATTTTTTAAAAATAAAATAATTTGGATGACAGGGGCATCTGGCTGGTTCAGCTGGAAGAGCACATGACGCTAGACAATCTTGGGGTTGTGAATTTGAGCCCTACATTGGGTGCTGAGATTACTTAAATAAATAAAAAAAATCAACATTTAAAAAAAGTAAACAAAATAATCTGGATGACACAAAGGGCCAACATTTTATTACCAACACTTCCTGAAAAAAAAAAATCAAAGTGCTGAAATGAATGTCCAGCTAACTGACAGTGTTTGCATTTGTCTTGTACTTTCTACAGAACTTTAAAAACTAGAGAGCTTTGATGAAATCTAGGAGCCATTGATCTAAATGCATCTTTTCCTTTATGTAAAACATACCGCTGGTTTTCTCAATGCTTTATTGCATTTATGATGAACGTGACTCCCCGGGGCCCTCATTCCCAGTGGATTTCTTTGGATAGAACCGCAGGTGTCAAATTCTAGTGAGCAACCATCTCTGATGCATGCAAATGTTTGCACCTGAAAATGGTGAAGCATATTTTTAGGAAGTATTTAAAAGTTAACATTATCATTTCATGTGCTACCCGAGAGTATCGGAATCTCTTTCCTTTTTCCACATGGTATATTCAAATGGTAGCTCTAATGGTGATTGTTGGATTCCAATATTATTTCTAATGATTTTTTTTTTTACTAATGGAGTCTAATGGGAATTTTTCATTAAACTCCTTTTTTTTTTTTTTGGCCAGGCTTCTAAATGACTACTTATTCTATACTTTGTTGCCAATAAACAAATTCCCTTAACTCTACTAAAGGGGTTAATGAGCATTTAACAGTGTTATGAAAATTATCCTTCTATTTACTTTTTCAGCCAGACTACCTACTTGGTAAATCATTAGGTTGTCAACTGTTAGTAACGGTGTTATTTTTCTTTTGGCCTTCACACAGACACATTTTAGTATATTTTGACTTCAGTAATAGGAAAAAAAATGAGCAATGTGACCTATATTTTTGGCATAATATTAGATATCCAAACCCAAATGCTCTAGCTGACACATACGATTTTCTTGACACAGAGAGGAACTTTCAGGAGCAGAGAAACCATTTCTTCCAAGCTGTAAAGCTGTGTGGAGTCCGAGGAGATGTCTGCAAGGCTCATATTTATGGAAATTATTACCGGGTGATGTGCCACCATTTTATATACATGTCCCTGTTACATGTTTCATTCACAATTTCCGATATTTTAATACATATTTAATACACTTTAAATGTGTTTTCAAATTCTTACAGGATACCACAAATCCAAGGCCACTCTGATTTCAAAGTTAAAGAGAGACCTTTCTCCCTCTCTTTGACCTCTCCACATGAATCCATCTTCACTTCCCTTGCAAATGCTTTCCAATATTGATGACTGCTTTGGAACCTCCTTAGAATACAAAAATAGGAGTCAATGCAGTTTTCTAGGTTGTTGTTTCGGCTGTTGACTCTGTTTTTGCATTATTCACATAAACTGATTTTCATTTGGTTCATGTTGATTTGGTTTGGGCTAAAATGATTCACGCTACCTACATTCATGATTTCTCCTAATCAGAGGATTTGTTTGTTTGTTTGATTGATTGATTGATTGTTTAAGTAGATGTGGCTTGAATTCACTACCCTGAGATCAAGACCGAGCCAGCCAGGGATCCCGTAACTTGAGGTTTGTCATCCAATTCTACACCACGGTTGTGGTATTTACTTGATTATTACACAGTAGTTTTGCAATATATTTTTGCCTTAATCTTCTTACTTAACAAAAGTTCTTTCATTTTTAACACTGGAATAGTTAAAGAATACCCAACGTTTGAAATGTTCTTGGTAGACTTTAAGTAGGAATTTTAGTTAAAAAAAAGGGAAACTGAACCAGGAATGATATTAATAAGCCCCCCCCCTTTTTTCAGAACAATGCAAGTACATATTTTCAAGTATTAATTAAAAGCCAATTTGCCTCTGAAATGCCACAAATACATATTTAAATTTCTCTTGAGAGTCTCTCTATTTTTGTTTCAATTTAATTAAATAGCAAGATAGCACTGATTTCATGAATCTCTGAATCAAAGCTCTCTATCACACAATTAAAGGAGATTTTTAAAGTAAGGGTAGCCCTGAAACGCAAGGAGAAAATTCATTATGCTTTAAAGTGAAATACCTTTATTTGAACTGAATAACATGAAATTGCAGGAATAACTCTGATTAAGCTACTGATATTTTACAAAATTAACATCCCTTCATGTTTCAAAACTATTGATTTCAAAGGGATCTCCACACAGAGTGTTATACAACCGTAGGCTTTGAATTTGCCTGTGAGTTCTTGAAGTTGAAAACCCATTCACAAGTTTGGGAAACTGTGGAGATCTTCCTGTCTACTCTCTTTCTTTCATACCCCACATCCAAGCTGTTAGACGAATCCCTATAGCTAAACGTTTCACATACAGCAAGAATCGGGTACCTCTTCTGACTGAATTCCTCAGCTCACTCCGACCCTGAGCCGCCATGTTCATTCCCATGAATTCCTGCTGGCATCCTTAGTCTCCAAACTTGGGCACACATCCCCAAGGCTTTTCTCAGCACAGACTCATTGGCTGCCATCAACTCCTTTCTGTTTATTTCTTTTGAGAGAGGGAGGGAGAGAGAGTGGGGCTGAGAGGCACAGGGAGACACAGAATCCAAAGCAGGCTCCAGGCTCTGAGCTGTCAGCACAGAGCCTACGTGGGACTTGAAGTCCTAAAACGCAAGATCATGACCCGAGGCAAATTTGGTTGCTTAGCCAACCAAGCCACTGGGGTGCCCCTGCATCAACTCTTTCAATAGCACCTGCTACTACTCTATTCTATTCTTCTAAAAATCCATTTAGTCTATTATTTTCTTTTCTTTATTGTCTGTGTCTTTTACTAAAACATAAGACCCTCAAGGATAAGGATATTTCTTTTGCTCATCAGCACTCTGCCCAAAACACCTGTTTATCAAAAAAACAGGCGTGCAATAAAGGAAAACGTGAACACGTAAGAGTGCTCCTACCATTTCTCTAAGAACTGACTTAACTCAGTATTGCATAATACCCAGAGGACAAAGTTTTTATTTTCATGCCACCTGATTGCTAAAATAGCTACTGCCATTAACTACAAAGCTCTGCAGCACCTTCAGTCCTTATGAAAGTATTTTGCGTCTGAATCTCTAATACAATAAAAAGTCAATAACAGACCCATATTTGGGTCTTAGATGAAGAAGGAAATCTTTCCAATTGGTCATAGCATTAAATGAGGCTGAAATTCAAGCAAGACCGAGACTGGAGAGTGGCCCCCATTTTTTGATGGTGTCAGACATTATTTTTGGTATTTAGTAACCGGTTTTATGAGGAAAAAATCTGAAGGGTCCAAAATATTTAATCATGAACTTAATAAAAGAAATAAGTGTGAGGTATATGTGTTGACTTTGTAGTACCCATAAGAAAAAACCAATTATATTGTTTATTCTAGGCATAATAATAAATGTACAAAGCTCTTAGTTGTATCATGATATGGAGGTGTTGAGTATAAATTGGGGAATAATATATATGCTGCTGAATTGAGCAGTATGAATAGAGGAATAAAAGAATTTCCTTAGTTTTGAGAAACTGTGATCCTATCATAAACTGGTATTCAGTGAAGTTTATTCTGAAGTTTAGAATTCTTAGGTGAAGTGCTTTTTTTAGTGCAGAGAAACTGCAGGTGTCTGACATAAAACAGGCATGATTTTGACAAGCCCAGTTCATTTTGAAACACCGTCAGGAAGTATTACCTTTCGAAATGTTAAAAAAGCCAGAATTACTTTTGAAGTAGATCTAGAGAGTGCAGGCATCTGTTTCTTTGATCTTTTAAATACCCCCCAAAGTAGTCGCGTTTGTACACTGCATATTCTGTATTTCGGCTGCACAGAATTAGGTACAAATATAAAGTAGCTGGTAAATGCAGAGTACAGCAAGACCCATGGTGTCCATTGGTATCAATGGTGCACATCACGTGTTTTCAAATAAATCATGGTGCTTTTGTATTTCTCTACAAAAATATGATTGTTATCCAAACTCATTTAGAAGCTCAGGAAGTAGAAACCACTAATAGATTTTTATGGTCAAGAAATAGATATTCCAGGTGAAAAAGAAAAACATTATCATATCATCGGCAGCCATGTTTCACCACACACAACACCAATTCACGGCAAAAACCCTGAGTAAACTAAGAACAGAGGGGCACTTTCTCAACTTGATGAAGACTATTATGAAAAACATGCAGGTCACATGCTACTCAATGGTGAGAGACTTGAAGCTTTCCCGCTGAGGTCAAGAAAGAAGACAAGGATATGCCCTGTCACCACTCCATTTCAGCATTGTCGCAGAAGTTCTTCCTAATGCAGTAAGACAACAAAATGAAATACAAAACATTCAGGTTGTGGAGGAAGACATAATACTGTGTTTGTTCACAGATGACATGATCACCTATGTAGAAGATCCAAAATAACCAATAAAAAAAACTTCAGCAAACAGTAAGCAATGACAGCAAGGTTTAGAGACAAAGTAAACATACGAAAGTAAATTGTTTTCCTATATATCACCAATGAGCCTGTGCAATTTAAAATTCGAAACAAAATGCCATTTATAGCACCTTAAAAATGAAATACTCGGTATAAGTCTAACAAAATATGCATAAGATCTATATGAGGAAAACTACAAAGCTCTTATGAGTAAAATCGTAGAACTGGATGGCAGTAGCCCATGATAATGGATAGGAAGACTCAATATTTGTCATTTCTTTCCAGTGTGATCTATAGATTCAGTGCAACTCCAATCAAAATCCTAGGAAGTCATATTATGGAAATTGACAAACTGATTCTAAAGTTAATATGGAAAGACAAAAGACCCAGAGTAGCCAATACAATATTGAAGGAGAACAAAACTGGATGATTAATGCTATCCAACTCCAGGACTTACTACAAACTACAGTAAACAAACAAACAAACAAAACAGTGTGGTGTTAAAGAATAGAAAAATACATCAACTGAACAGAATAGAGAGCCCAGTAATAGACCCTCATGAATACAGATCAACTGATCTTAAACAAAGAAGCAAAGGCAATACTTTCGAGCGAAGATACTCTCTTCCGTAAACGGTGCTGAAACAAATGGATGTCCACATGCAAAACAAATGAATCTAGACACGAACATTACACGTTTCACGAAAATGAACTCAAAATGGATTATAGACTGACCGAAAGGTAAAATGTTAACCACAAAACTCCTAGAAGATAATGTAGGAGAAAACCTGGATGACTTTGGTGTAGTGATGCCTCTTTAGATCTCACACTAAAGACGTGGTCCATGAAAGAGTTGATAAGCTGGACATCATTAAAACAAACAAATGGAAACTTCTACTCGTGTAAAACATGCCAAGAGAATGAGAACACAAGTCACAGACTGGGAGAACATACTTGCAGGAGACACATCTGATAAAGGACTGTTTTCCAAAATATACCAAGAATTAAAACTCAACAGTAAGAAAACAATAACAACAAAACAATTTAAAAACTGGGCCAAAGGCTTTAACAGACAACTCATCAAAACAGAGATGCAGATGGCAAATTAGGCATATGAAATAACACTCCAGACCATAAGTCATCAGGGAGATTATGTGGATGAGAATAACGATGAGCTATCACGACACACCCATGACTAGGGCCAAACAGAGAACACGGACAGCACCAAATGTCTGTGAGCATTTGGAGCAATAGAACTCTCATTCGTGGCTGGTGCAGCCACTTTGGGAAGTCAGTTTGGTGGTTTCCTACAAAATGAAAGAAACTCTTCCAGAAGATTCCGCAGTGACACTCCTTGGTCTTTGCCCCAAAGCGTTGAAAACATGTCTACACAGAAACCTGTATATGAGTGTTTGTAGCAGCTTTATTCATCATTACGAAAACTTGGAAAGAACCAAGATGTCCATCACTAAGTGAGTGGATAAATAAGCCATTGGTGTGCTAGGGATCAACAAGGGAATGTTATTCAGAGCTATAAAGAAGTGAACTAAGAGGCTATGAAAAACCATGTTAGAACTTTAAATGCGTATTACTATGCATCCAGATGCTTATCAAGTGTCTTCACCTGAAAATAATCAATATGCGAAAGCAACCTATTTTGGGGTGGTGTGTTCTGCTTTCCTTCAGTACATTCACCACAAGGCAAGTACAAGAATATTATTAATAATAATCAAAAACTGGAAACAACCTAAATGTCCATCATCAGTAGAATGGGAAAAAAACTAGGATATTCCACAATAGGATACTATATAGTAAATAGAATCAACACATGAAATACCCTCAAAGGAAGAAGAATGTACAAACTCCTTCCTGGAATAGAGAGATGTTGTGTCCTCACTTCTGGACATGTCCCAGGCCTTAATGACATGTCCTTTGTGCTCATCACAAGGTCAAGGAAGAACAACAACAAAATCATTGTACCTCCAACACCATTCAGTATCCTTGATTAGTCTGTAGGGCTTCATCTCCTGGGAGTGCAAATCCATATGGCCTCAATTACTCTCTCCATACTCACTGATGGGATGTCACTTCTTCCTTACAATCAACAAGTAGTTCTTTTTGAAAACCCTTACTGTGTTCCTTTAGCTCTCTGTTTATCTTTCTACCCAACCCATCATATTAATAAAAAAATATATCTTTATATCCCATCTCTGCCACTAGTATGTCTCTGTCTCTGTTAACGCATTATGAAGATGTTAAATTCGTCTTTATTCTGTCAGAACGTTCCAAATCTCCTGGCCTACAGAGGACATCAATAAGTAACCTCAGTCTTGGATACAGGGAGATGTCTAATCTTTCCAATTAGAGAGGTTTAAAAATAAACTTATGCAATTTGAATATATAAATATTTAGGGAATTAGATGAAACTTTTAAATCTCTAATTAACTAGCATGCATTTAAATTTAATATGAAATAACATCTTAATTTAGAAACACTGCTTTATCTCCTTTACATTTCATGACTTGATTTAACACATAGTTTCAATACATTTTTAAAACAATGTCTTCTTCAAAACAAGGATAACCAAATGCAATGTTTCATGCACATCAAATTTATTTCCATCTAAGGAATATTTAGGTTTCGTTTTAAAGTTTAATTTTTCTGAGAGAGAGAAAGAGTGCATGCATGTTCACGGGGGAGGGGGGAGGGGACAGAGAGAGTAGGAGAGAGAGAATCCCAAGCAGGCTCCGCATTGGCAGCACAGAGCCTAACGTGGGTCTTGATCTCACAAACCAGCCAAGGTGGGGCTCCATCTCACAAACAGAAGATCATGACCTGAGGCAAAATCAAAAGTCAGATGCTCAACTGAATGAGCCACCCCGGTGTCCCCACCTAAGGAATATTTGAAGTCAAGCAGATTTTCATTCCTGTAAGATGCTGTCACTGGAATTTTATGGCAAGCCACAAATGCCCATTTCTATAGCATTAGGACTTCATTTTTTCATTCTACAAACAAAGCCCTATGGTATGATTTTTTTTTAAATGATGGTTTATTTCGATAGAGAGAGAGGAAGAGAGAGAGGAAAAGGGAGGGAGAGAGAGAGGGAGAGAGAGAATCCCAATCAGGCTCCACAGTGTCAGCCCAGAGCCCAACACCCGGCTTATCTCACAAACCATGAGATCATGACTTGAGCCATAACCAAGAGTTGGATGCTTAACTGGATGAGCCGCCTGGATGCTCATAGTATAACTTTTTATATGGATTTAAAATTCACTTGGGTGTTTTCATGCCCTCAGGAAATCACATTAAATATTAAATTAGTTGTTTGTGGATATAGATTAGTAACATATATAGTGCATGGCATATATATTACTATATATACGTAATATAATACCTGTATTATACTATTATACCTATATACACCTCTAAAAATATAATTATTACATATCTATATGTAATAATGTATAAGTATATATAGTATATATATTATTAAGTATACATATATGCTATATGCTTATATATTATAGTATACATTAGTATGTATTATTACATATAGTCATGTGTGATTATTACTAATGAGTAATATATATTACTAATATTTATGTATTAAATATTATTCCTAGTGCTTAGGTATTAGTCATTAGTAATAAGGACACATGACTATATATAATTGTATACACTATATATAATTAGTTAATATATTTTATTACTAGTGTGTATATGCTGCTATACATAATAATTATAGAATATACATAATAATCTGATACACATAACAATATAATGCATATTTTATTATAATATGTATTTATTACTAAGTAGTTATTACAAATACATAGCAGTGATGAATACATACATGTATTATTATTGATATTAGCAACATATAAGAGTTAGTGGTAATGATATGTATATGCTAGATATGCCATATAATGACTAATATACATGCAATTATATAATACTCAATATATTATACACACATAAACTTATTTTTCAAACTGTGTATTAGTATATCATATATACACTAGCTGTAAGCAATGATCTCTATATAACTGTATGATTATATGTGCTGTATCTACTGTAAATAATTAGTAATAACTGACGAGTGTACACACTTCTCTGAGGGACTCATCCCAGGCTCATGTACCTTCTTCAGAAATTACCTGGGGATCCAGTTTCAGCCAACTATTACCCCTGTCTCGGCTCCCGGTCTGCAGATTAACAACGCATCCCAGGCCAGTGTGGACGCTGCACTATGCCTTGTGGGCTCCTCCGAGGCCAGCCTACTGGCCACGCCTGGCCCAGCCACTTTCTGTGTCATTCTTGTTGTCTGGCGCGTTGGGAGAAAGCTGCAGGGAAGGAATGGTGTGTAGACACATCTTTTCCACCCTCCCCTGGTGCCCTTGAGGCGGCTCCCTCTTGCTTTCCTCAGCTGTTTCGTTTCCACGTCTCTGGGAGGCATTATCCTTGGAAATCTGTGTCAGCCGCCGAGTGAAATCTTCGTTTTACTGGTGACCTCGGTATTTATTTACATACTCAAGGACTTTTTTCTTTCCTTTTCTTTGGAGGGCTCACTCCGCACAGCAGTCCATCAGCTTGATTACACTTTTATCGACGTTGGCGTTTCGAGCATTGGGTTTGAAAGCAGAGACGGTTTAGAGGAGTCTGAGCCCAGCAGCAGCTGCTGGGGGTGCATGGGTGAGAAATGGAGCCAACTAATTGGGGTTCTCCCGTCCTGCAGAAGCAAACCCTCAAGGGACTCCATCATTCTGCTTTACGGTGATTTTTCCAAGTGTTGAGACAGCCCTTATCTCAACTGAAGAATGGGAATCAGAGACACGGTCTGGTAGGCTCTGTGCACAGTAACATATTACATCGTATGCCTATTACTGCGCATTTCAGCTCTCCAATTTTGCCTTTTATTCTCTTACCATCCTTCGAATAGATCCTTGTAAACTCTGTTTAAGAGAGATTTTAATGGGACTGCTATGTATTGACTGCATTTCAAAGATCACCATGTCCACACAAGCTTCTTAAGTTAAAAAAACTTTTTTAACGTTTTTATTTATTATTGAGAGACAGAGCATGAGCATGGGATCGGCAGAGAGAGGGGGAAACACAGAATCTGAAGGAAGTTCCAGGCTCTGAGCCGTCAGCAGAGAGCCCAACACAGGGCTCAAACTCACAAACCATGAAATCATGACCTAAGCCAAAGTTGGACGCTTAACCGACTCAGCCACCCAGGCACCCCACTTTTTAAATTTTTAAAAAAATTTTTTAGGTCTTTATTTTATTTTGAGAGACAGAGAGCGAGCAGGGGAGGGGCAGAGAGAGAGGGAGACACAGAATCTGAAGCAGCTCCGGGCTCTGAGCTGTCAGCACAG
This sequence comes from Proteles cristata cristata, assembly GCA_017311185.1. Taxonomy (NCBI): domain Eukaryota; kingdom Metazoa; phylum Chordata; class Mammalia; order Carnivora; family Hyaenidae; genus Proteles; species Proteles cristata. The sequence goes on along the minus strand of JAESUZ010002486.1, from coordinate 1,611,101 downwards.
AGCCTGACGCAGGGCTCAAACCCATGAACTATGAGATCATGACCTGAGCCAAAGCCAGACACTTAACCGACTGAGCCACCCAGGCGCCCCACCGTTTAAATTTAAATATAACAGAATCTGTCAGTGCAGAGCCTGCTCAGGGCTCTCTCTCTCCTTCTCTCTCTGACCCTGCCCCCTCTCTCTAAATAAATAAATAAACATTTTAAAAATAAATGAATACTAGTCGGTGCACACAATGGAATGTCATTCAGCAGTAAAAGGAAACCAGCCATCAAGACTTCAAGAGGTTGGAGGAACCTTAAATGGAAGCTACTAAGTCAAAGAAGCTGATCTGAAAAGATGACAAGCAATATGATTCCAGCCAGATGACGTTCTGGGAAAGGAAAAACTAGACATGACAGAGAAGATCATTGGTTGCATGGGTTTTGGAGGAAGGAGGGGCAGAAACTAGAGGATTTTTAGGGCAGTTTATGATACTATAATGGTGGATACACGACATTACACATTTGTATCAACCTATAGAATGTGTAACACCAAGAATGAAGGCTAATGTAGACTATGGACCTTGGGCAATACAGATCCATCAATGGTGGCAGATGGTCCACTCAGGTGAGGGTAATTGCTAATGGAGAAAAGCTTGCACTTGGCAATGTGGGACATACAACGATCTCGTGCATTCCCCTGAGCTTCGCTGTGAAATCAAAACTGCCCTTAAAAATGTGAAGTCTACAGAAAGAATAAGTCTAGGGTTTGTACACCTGATTTGCAGCTTCGGTCCTAAGAGTGGGATGAGTATCGTGCTTTCTAGGTCATTCCCTATGCTTGTGCTGTTGGTATGTGGCTTCCAAAGGCAATGGTGGGTCTGGCCACCAGTGTGGCAATTGGGGTGCCTGTTGGCACAGGGAGGGGACGAAGCACCAGAACTTCCAACGGCTGGCTGGTCAGCGGCACGTATGCAACAGAGCCTGATGTCACCTCTCATCAGGTAGCAAAGCACAGAATGAGGGGGGACAGATTTGCACCAGGAGCCAGCACGCCTTTCTGTAAGTTGCAAGACATCTTTAGAAGAAGTAAATCAGCAACTCTCAATGCCTGACAACCACAGCCATTTGGCACCCGCTTCGCTCAGAGGTGGCAGTTTATAATTAAGTTAAAATCCCAACATTTGCTCATAAGGGTCCCTTTTCTCCAACACAATAAAATGAGTGCATGGAATTGCAGAATAATGATGTATTTTTTAGTGTGATAACCTTGACCTTGCTCTAATTGCAGGGAGAAAAGTTGGCATGTTGACTCCTATTAATTATTGGGGGAAAAACGCTTGCAAAATTGTTAGCAACACTAATTTAAGGACAGAAGTTGTCTCCAGCTGGTAGGAGAGGGTGGAATGACACAGAGGAAGTTTGAGAAGGAGGTGATGGGTCATCACGGATTTAAAGAGACAGGGGGCCAGTGATTTCACAGCAGAATTCTTAGATAGCTTGGCATATGTGTTATAAGTAAGGAATAGTTTGAATACATAAGTATTGGAGGGAAAAAATGACAGGAAATGTGTTGGACAGAAGAGTACATCTTTCTTCTCTGAGAATTATTCAGCAGACTATTTCCATATGATCTGTATTTTTTTTTTGTTCTGCAGTAAATGTGTACATAGCATTTAATTCTCTGAGTTAACCACGGACCACATATGGTTGTCCATTCTTAGTGCTTGGAGGGTAATTGTGGTGTAGGACCCTCTTTGGATGAAGCACTTAAAATGTGGGGGAACGGAGATATTATAATGTCTTCAACTTCTTTCCCTGGAGAAGTCAGTGCCATGGATACAAGATTTCTTTCTGTGGAGCTTCCTTGATAGGCAGAAATTGTGTCAAAGGGGTGTGCTGTCCAAAAACCCTAAAATCTGGGTCAGTAATGCTTGGTTTTCTGTGCCCATACCTGTGTAATCCATAATCTATTTTCTTAATGTTTTATTTGTTTTTGAGAGGGAGAGAGACAGAGTGTGAACAGAGGAGGGGCAGAGAGAGAGGGAGACACAGAATCCAAAGGAGGCTCCAGGCTCTGAGGTGCCAGCACCAAGCCCGACGTGGGGCTTGAACTCACAGACCACAAGATCATGACCTGAGCCAAAGTCAGACGCTTAACTGACTGAGCCACCCAGGCACCCCCATAATCTATTTAATGTACACAATCTACTTAATCTACGGATGGGTTAAGAGGAGAATCATACGGAGACTGCGGATGTTATTTATTTATATTTGTTTTACTCACTTGGAAGCAAAATTCAAGGGCACATTTTTATCAATATTTTGATAAAATTTAACCACTTGTAGGCACATTTTGATCAATCATGCCTTGTGTTTTGTTTGAAACATGTGACAGCAGTAATAATATAGCTAAGAATTGCCTTGTATGTATCAAGATTCACTTAATCCTCTACTCATGATTGGATAAAGCTTTTCATTCATGGTGGCTCTGATGGTTCAAGGTCTAACTCTTGATTTGGGCTCAGGTCGTGATCTCACGGTTCATGGATTCCAGCCCTGAGTCGGGCTCTGTGTCAGCAGCGTGGAGCCTGCTTGCGACTCTTTCTCTTTCTTTCCCTCTCTGCCCCTCCCCTGCTCATGCGCTCTCTCTCCCTCTGCCTTCCCTCACTCACTATCCCTCTCACAAAATAAACATTAAAAACTTGTAAAGCGTAGAAGTTCAGGAACTTATAGTGACACGTGCCCCAAACATCCGGAAGCCTAAGTTTACAGCCATCGTAAAGAAGACGTGTCTCATGCCCACGGCCAGTGGACCTACAACATCCATGTCCATCCTCCACGGGCAGCTGCAAACAATTACTTTTAACAAGTAGTGAACTCATGTCACACGGTGGCCTGTGGACATTTTCATTTGAGATGTGAAATCGACAGAAGGAATTTTGGAAGGTGAAGGAAAAAAGAGCCCTTGGTATGCTGTATGTTTCTGTATGCAATCTGGCTTTGTTCAATTATGTTGACACGTCAATTGTTCTTGTTTTTTGTTTTCTTCCCTTGAATTTTAAGAGTTTACATACATCTGCCGAAAAGGGATGTAAATGAGGCACGGAGGCGCGTACAACAGAGGAGAAAATGTATGAAATAAGATGAGTGTATTCTGGCTGGGAGCATATTTTCTCACGAAAGATAAGACTTGCCACTGTATACTAGCGACCGACAAATTAACCTGGCCACCGGAGTGTGGACTCAAATAGCCAGCTATCTCTTGATGTGGCTTGCTTGACGTGACTTCAAATGTCAAGTGCTCACATTCCTCCTCTAAGTCTGCCTTTCCTTCTCTCGGAAGACATCACCATGTCTCAAAATGATCAGACAGGAAACTGTGTGTCCGCATCAGTCCCGTCTTTCTCTCATGCCATGTACCAACCCACTATCAGTCGTTGGTCTACACTGCATGCTTAACAAAAGGTCTGCAGGAGGAGTCAGCCTGGCAGTCGGAGAGACATGGTGGAGACCACACCGTCTCCAAATTCTGGGACACGTGGGAGAGGATATTACAAATGGTTTTCGGAGGAAACACCAAAGTTGTCCCACACAGGGGCCAAACGCAAATCAAGAAACATCAAGGAGAATGGCTGGACTCACAAGGCACAGAGTCCTGGCCACAAGCTTCACGCAGGCAGAGATCTGAAACCACGTTGGCTATTTCCTATCACGTTCTTTCTGTATTTCTTCAAATGTTTGATCTTTTTCTTTGACTGGGAAGTCACCTTTCCAAGCCTTGGATGATTCAAAAATAGGAACAAAATAAATAATTCTAAATGTTAAAAACTTAGTGCTTCAGAAAACAGGTATGTGGAGTTGTGGGGAAATTTCTAAAAACTCAAATTTCTTAAATTGGGTCTTAAAATAGCTAACACGCCTCAGTGAGAACCCTCTGCATGTTAAGAGAGTGTAGTATTTGTGGGGGCACCTTGCTGGCTCTGTTGGAAGAGCTTGTGACTCTTGATCTCAGGTTCATGATTTCGAGCCCTACGTGTGGTATAGAGATTGCTAAGAAAAATAAATACACTTAAAAAAAAATAGTATCTGTGATGTACAAGGGAAATTTCATTCGTGCTACTTGATCTTAATCAAGAATTTTATCAATGAGATCACGCAGATGGAATCATTGGTATTTATAATACTCTTGCCCCTCACTTTCTGCTGGTGATAATTAGATTAGTAGAAGGTAATTAAGTAGCTCATATCAAAACTGTTAGCCAGGAAGAAAGCTTCAATTCCATTCTGCCAATACTCAAGCACACGCCTTTGTGGAATGGTATTTTACCTGCACATCAAATATCACGTTGGTGGGCATATAAAATATTGACCAGTTCCCAAATGATGCTTGCAAAACGTGTGCAAGTGTGTCAACGTGATGGGACGTGGGGGCCTCTCATCGTGGGCATATTAAGAATCTGTTGTAAATAGTTTTGAATATCGGGTGGTAAAAGCCCATTCTCACATAAATTCTACCAATGTCAAAAGTATTTTCTTTGTGAAGGCTTTCGTCTCCTTTCTGTATCATACAAAGGCAGCATCAACTGACAAAAAAGAGAAATCGGTTCAAAACAGCAACATTTTGCAAAAGGTTCAAATATCCATTTCAGGAGAAATGTGCTAATGCCTTCTAGAATCCCATCAGTCACTTCTTTTGGTGCTAAATCCGTAGCATTCTAAAAATAAATTATAAAGTAGGCTGTCCTATTGAGGCCAAATTCTGTTTCCTTTAGAATTGGATATTCTCCTTGCCACCTGCCTCCGATGTAAAAGTCTGTCTTCACAGAGCAAATGAAGACTTGACACAATTATGTCAAAAGTGGGTGTCGAAAGATTATTTCCGTCTATTGCCCCATTTAAAATTTTTATTTAACATAATTGCATTATTTATAAATTATAAGTATGCAATTAGACTTGAAGTACCTGTAACATGACCGAGTTCTCATCTCCCTGATGCTGATGTAGACGGAAAGACAGGAAATGTGGATTGCTGTGGACTAGAGATTGAAGGTACCCTGAGAGGCCTTCCCAGCGTGTTCATGCACAGACAGGGCCGTGCAGGCGCAGAGCGCTGGCGTTCCCCGGCCACGCTGGCTGATTTCACCGCACACTTCAATGTGGGCACAGCCAGTAACGCCTGCATCCAACAGCCTGGGGCTAGAGACAGGGATGGGATTTGACACCATGGAGCGTGACTAGTAAAAATGAACTCAGGTCTTCCACTTTCTGTGAATCCAGGCTGACTTCATTTTTTAACATTTGTTCCAGAGAAACTTTGGTTTGACCTTGGAATAATTTGTAGATTTGCAGACAAATTTCCAGGGACAGTACAGAATTCCCATCGATAACCTTCAGCCAACTCCTGCCTCCATGAACATCTTGCATAACCATGGTTCTTTGGCCGAAGCTACGATGCGAATACTGATGGCCCGTCATTAATGAGAGCCCAATTTTATTGAACTCGTGCTGCTTTCGTAAATAGATAAAGATGTGCTAGGTACCTACTGTATGCCATTATGGTGCTTTTTATGTGCATTTTCTAAATAAATCTTCAGAGTAACAGATATATATGTTGAGACTCAGGTCTAAATGGCCCATCGTTGGGCACCCTGCACTTCACTTATCCAGGATGGAAAAAGACGACCATCTGACCAGAAAACTGTATGAGCCCAATTTCTCTACTGTGTTGACATTCATCTTTATGGGCAAAATATGTTTGCTGATGAATGTTTTTTTTCCTATCATTCTTGTTCCGATTTAAGCCAATTACGTATTATATTTAAAGTCTAGGTGTGCCTGGGTAGCTCAGTTGGTTAAGTGTCTGACTTCGACTCAGGTCATGATCTCTGTTTGTGAGTTTGAGCCCTTCTTTGGGCTCTGTGCTGACAGCTCGGAGCCTGGAGCCTGGAGCCTGCTTCAGATTCTGTGTCTCCTCCTCTCTCTGCCTCTCCCTCACTTGTGTGCTCTCTCCCTCTCTTTCAAAAATAAATAAATGCAAAAGAAAAAAGAAAGAGAGATTTAAATTCTAGACAACTGGTAACATGCCTTGCCTGCCCAAACTCTCAAAATGGAGTAGGTTGGATTTTGACAGTCAGAAGCTTACATGTGAGTTTATTCATTCAAATGAAGCAAGAACACTTTCTAGGTAAACTTTAAGAGATGATCAGAAATGACGGAGATCATCAAACAATTTACAATATCTCTTGAGAATCTAAACACATTCGTGCAAAATAACCACCAACCCACAGTAACTTTCCGTGGGGCCAACATCGATCTTGACGGCCATGTTTGCCAGTTGTATTGTCGTAAATAACAGCAGGTTTCTTCAGGGAGTTACATAAATCTGAAACACAGCTCAAAAATAGCATTTACAGATTACATATTGATAGAAGTGTCTATTTATCAAACTACATTAAAATTTTTTTAATGTTTTGTTTATTTCTGAGAGAGAGAGAAACTGCATGAGCAGGGGAAGGCCAGTGAGACAGGGAGATGCAGAATCTGAAAAAGGCTCCAAGCTTTGAGCTAGATGTCAGCACAAAGCCCGACGTGGGGCTCGAACCCATGAACTGTGTGATCATGACCTGAGTCGAAGTCAGACGCTTAACCAACTGAGCCACCCAGGCGCCCCATCAAACTGCATTTTTTTTAAAATATTTTTTATTTATTTCTAGGAGAGAGACAGAGAGACAGCGTGAGCAGGGGAGGGTCAGAGAGAGAGGGAGTCACAGACTGAAACAGGCTCCAGGCTCTGAGCTGGCAGTCAGCACAGAGCCCGACACGGGGCTTGAGCCCACGAACTGCGAGATCATGACCCAAGCAAAAGTCGGACGCTTAACCGACTAAGCCACCCAGGCGCCCCCAAACTGCGTTTTTAAAAGGGGATGTTTCCCTTGGATAATAATTCGATGCTTGGAAGACAATATTGTTGACTTTTATCTGTATTACTTTTCTTATAACCAATGTGAGTGCATGCTTATCACAACGCAAGAGTGCATCTTGCTAGATGTCCCGGGATCAGGTACGCATAGAAACCTATGGCTGATGGCCAATCTGTGCACTACCTCCTAAAGCTGACAAGGACTAAACAACCAGGGTCCCTTGATGAAATTCCATCCACCAATTATTTGTTTAAACAATCATCATTTTCAGAGTATCAGCTTGCTCTCCAAGAAAATAACATTCCCCAGTTCAAGACTGTATATTCAAAACACAGTCTCCTTTTAAGACATTATAAAACAGGGGGCACCTGGCTGGCTGAGTCAGTTAAACGTCTGACTCCGGCTCAGGTCATGATCTCCTGGTCTGTGAGTTCGAGCCTCATGTTGGGCTCTGTGCTGACAGCTCAGAGCCTGGAACCTGCTTTGGATTCTGTGTGTCTCTCTGCCCCTCCCCCCGCTCATGCTGTCTGTCTCTGTCTGTCAAAGATAGTTTAAAAATAAATAAATAAAATTAGCTGCTGCAATACTTTTTCCCAACCATGTTGCCATGTTGATATAGATTCATTGTGAAAAATACCAGAAAATTCTCTTAATATAAATGAAGGAAAATGGAACATGAATGCCTCGTAGGGAACCACTGACTTCCTTCCTTTCCCTTCATAAAACCTACAATGAGTGACCCATATGAGAGATAGCTTGTCCATTACAAATGGTTAAATCTACAGAAGGACCCCCAATTTAAACTCATTTGACAATAACTTGACCTCTTTATACATCGGACTTAAGTGCCATCACGAAAATCAATGGTTACATTTTACTTATCACTTGACTGCTTTTGCTTTAGAGTCGGGTCCTGTGTGTTTGCAAGTCTGCACTTTTTTTCATATGTTTGCTGTCTTTTTATTACATCATAGTCCCTAGAGGAAGGCTGAATAGTATCCAAAAGAAATTAACAAATACCTCAGTTAGGTGATTCTACGTTTTTTTTTTTTAATGTCCTCTCTAGAGAGTCTGGGAAAACCGAAACTAAAAATCTGCTCCCGTGATTTGTTCTTCCCCTCTGCACATTTGTGTGTTTGCTGCGAGTGTTCAGGAAAGAAGGGCGATGTGTTTGTAACTCCTAGAGAGAGGTTAACGGCAAAATCTCTGTGAGCATAACAGCCTTTGCTGCTCACATCCCTCCCTACCCGGGGAATCTGGGCCGGCCGATCTTCTCAGCGAAACTCCTTCCAAATGCAGCCACAATCAACTATTTCTTGCTGTCACAATGCACTAAAATATCTCATGAGTTGTCAGCCTGCCACTGTGGAGAGGTGACACATTTTGACAACTACCTATTTGTTGATTTTGGAATTTACATTGCACGTGACAAGTGCACTTGAAGATAGACATTTCTTCCTGTTCTTTCTTTTGACCCTTTGAGTTTTCCGCATGAGTTAATTTTTCTGGCTAAGGTCCCGATGCCAGATTGGGGTTTGGCCTCAAAAGGACATCCTTGGACTCTTAGAGAATGCAACCGAGAGGTGGGTGGGCCAGGGCGAAGAAGGCATCTGCTGGCTTCAGCAAGTGGCAAAGCTGGTGGCAGGTGTCTACCCCACTATAATGAGGGACGTATATGCACAGATGGGGATCCCTGGACATTAACATTTTGATGATCAGCATTCTTGAGAATTTGTAAAAAGTGAGTTTATCATAAGCGCGCCTCGGGGGCTCACTCAGTTAAGCATGCTTCTCTTGGATTCCGCTCAAGTCATGATCTCGCGGTTCATGGGTTCGAGCCCCGCCTCAGGCTATGTGCTGTCATGTAGAACCTGCTTGGGATTCTCTCTCTCTTCCTCTCTCTCTGCCACCCTGCGCTTGTACACTCTCCCTCTCTCTCAGAATAACCAACATAAAACAACATTTTTAAAAGTGAGTTTATCATAAACAAGCCTAGATGATTCTAGTTGCAGCAGACTTAGAAAATTCCTCACTACCCTTCATTTTACAAGGTTCTCATTTAAAAACAAAAGTTGTGCGGTGTCATTAAATTGTAAATCAAAGAAATTGCTAATGTCTTTAAGAAAACTTAGTCAAAGTGTTCAAGTGTTTGAATCAGAAATAACAGAACGGCAGAAATGGGGAGGAAGACAGAAGCATCCCGTGTGAGGCCAATGAGGTGGAGCCCCTCCTGCTTACCTGGGGAGCAGAGGAGGGGGAGAAGGAGAGGCGTGGAGATGTTATACATACTACACAGGTCCTTCTACATGAGGCAGGAAGCAGTATAGCAGACGTGCATGTCCCTAAAATTATATCTATAGAGAAAACACGTTTAGCTTTCGATATCCGATACCCGATTTTACACGTGCTAGGATAACACATTTTTTCTTAGAAGTTTTGTCTTTCCCATGCATGATGGTGGAACAGGAAATAAGCAGGATGTCACGCTCTCCTACACATGCCCATGGTGTATCTACTTAATCAGTAGGACATGGTTTCCTTCATCCATGTAGGAAAAATGGTAAATCGAGGGTGTTGCCAAAGACACAAATTATGCTTTATAATTGCACTGAGTCCTAAGACCTATCATCATGGCGACGAAACTCATTGATCGCATATCAGGCTGTTCATCAGTTTAAGACATGCTCTGGAAAACAATTCATTCATCGCCGAAGGCAATGCACATAATTTTAATTGGCAATGTCTCTGGATGCTCCAGGTGCAAATGATAAGTCACACATGATGAGAATGACTTTGAAGTAACTTCCTTACTGGTGTTCACTTCAATTCCCAGTGAATTTTTCTGTTCATGGTTGTCCCAGGCAGCAGTAAAGGGAAAGTTCTGTGTTTCTCATTTTTCTTGAAAGCAGAGGTGATTCTAAGCAGCTCAGTAAATCACAGCTCAGCAGAGACAGTCGAACAGATAAAGAAAACACATGCAATAAACCCAATATTTTTAAAAAATGTTTATTTACTTGAGAGAGAAGGAGGGTATAGAGGCAGAAAGGGGGGGAGAGAGAATCCCAAGCAGGCCCCTTTGTAAGTGCAAATCCGGACGTGGGGCTCCATCTCATGAACCATGAATCCTGAGAACACAACCTGAGCTGAAATCAGGAGTTGGATGCCTAACCAACTGAGCCACCAGGCGGCCCTCGATCAGCCTGACTGTAATGAACACCTCCTACATGGTCCTGCATTACAGCCATAAACAGAAGAGACTTCATTCCTAGAAATGTTTCTCTCCATGGACCGGACAGGCAATCGATGATAAGGAATCCCAGTAGGATGGTTGGGAATCACAAGGGCGTGAAGGCACGCTAAGGTGGATGCAGTGCAATTACGACGTTCCGGCAGCTTCCTGAAAGGAGTCTTTATTGGTGTTCTTTTGGCATGTACATCCCATCCTTTTTGGGAAAGCCTGGGGTGTGCTTTTACTGTATTTGAGGTTGACTCTCAGCTCTTCACTTTGGGGTCTAGATGTCACGTGTTTGTTTTCTTTGTTTGTTTTTCCTGTTTTGTTTTGTTTTTTTGTTTTTGTTTTTTAAGAAGGGTGCAGGGTCACTGTCTGTGAGGTCCAAAATCCTGTCTTCTGCTCCCATTTCTGAAATGGATAACACCATGATTCTTGGTCTACCTAGTTCCCTGAGGAAGGAAAGGTAAAGGGAGCCCCAAATAAAAGTTTGCTTTTTTATTTAAACTCTCCGGAAGACCAAGCATGCTGACCTGCGTGGACACAAGTTAAACAATCCAGAAACCTTGATTGAATCTCATTTCCCCCCTTTCACGTCCTGCCTAAATCCAAGCCCTGCATGTGGAGAAATATCTAAGCCACTGACTGTAAATAATAAAAAGTGACATATGAGCATGGGCCAAAATATCTCTCTGGACACGTTAAACAGAGGTGAGAAGTGTGTACTCGAAAATACGAGAATTGCTGGAAAAAAAGGTGCGAAACAGAAAATGATACCAATTCAGGAATGTAATGCAGGGCTCATGCTTTGCTTAAACACACACACACACACACACACACAACACACTTTAAATAAACCTGTGTACTGAGTTCCTTCTAAGGAGGGAACACGAAGTTCTACAGCTGTCTCTACTTTACAGTACTAGTGACTTTTATCGCCCATATACTTTTTGTCATTAACTCTACAGAAACATGTTTAGGGTGCTATGGTTTTTTTTTTTTTTTTTCTCTTTGATCTGTGACTGTCAATGTTTGTTGATCTCCTTCTTCAGCCAGAGGCTACAACTTGAACCTCAGGGTGTGATTTCTGCTCTTTCTCAAAGCTTTTCTGTCCCCAGGGGGCAGCCAGGGTCTGACTTGAATAATCCATTCAGATGCAAATTATTTCATTTGGGAAAGAGTCCAGAGCAAGTAGGCATTGAGTATTGCTTGGTCATCACTTAAAATGCTGTTCCTTAAATCTTAGGCCATAAAAGGAAAAACCGGTGTTTTATAATGACTTCCTGACAAGGTACAAGTGGGGAGGGTCAACGCAAATGATGGCGTAGTTACACATGAAATGGAAACCGTGGAGCTAGGACAGCCATTGGCTAAGGATGGTTCCGGAGGTAGCTGGGTAATGTGGGAAACATGCGCAAAAATCTGCAAACAACCAGTTATTGATTAAGCTTGTCAAGGAAGAGGAATTTGTAGCCTTTCTCTTTTACCCAAATCAAAAACAGGTCAGCCAGAATGACGGACTGAGAGTACTTGTGACTTGCCCCCACGGCAAGAATCACAGTGTTTGGTGGGTTAGAATAAACCCTACGTCACAGGCAGCAGGCTTTTTCTGTGGCGTCAAAGTATCGGGTCCATCAATCGAGGACCACTGTCCCATCACATTAGTGTGACGGGGCCACGTGTGCATACTCCTAGGTCTAATGCCAAAGCCACTCAAGTGCAGTAAGATCCCCACAGACATAAATACTTGCATTAAAAATTATTTCCCACTAAGCTTGACTGTCTCCTCGAATACCTCGGAACTGATTTTGCAGGTAATGCAACATGATGAGGTAATGACCTGCCAAAAGGAATCCAATCAAATCACAACTTGAAAGATAGTGCTGTTGTAAACTCGGTTTTAAAAGAAGGCATGCATTCTTTAGACACGCATGGCATGGTACACTCATGTCTTGGTGATATATTTAGAATGAAAAGCTAAAAATTATTTTGAAACTGCATGGAGGTGTGTGCACACACACGTCTATATACACACACATATACACACAGAGAAATTTCTAAACTATACATATATATATGTATATATATAGGGTATATAGTACATATATGTATATATGCTTGTATATACACCTATATGTAGGTAGAGAATTGTAGATAGGAGATAGACACATAGATAGATACGTGGATGGATGAATGGATGGATAGATAGATATAGGGATGGATAGAGAGAGAGACAGATAGATAGATAGATAAATACATACATACATACATACATACATACATACAGGGATGGATAGGTAGATAGGTAGGTAGGTAGGTAAGTAGATAGATAGATAGATAGATAGATAGATAGATAGATAGATAGATAGATATAGGGATGGATAGGTAGGTAGGTAGGTAGGACACCAATGTTATACATGACTCATGTTGCATATTAAGGTTCCCAGTTTTAACCCAAAAGTGAGTTTTTTGCTTCCAGGAATATATACTATATATAATAATATAGTATAATATACTTACATATCAAGAACACACACATACACACATCTATATACGTATACGTATATAATATACATGTATACATATATTTGTAATAAATGTGTAGAACAGACATGAAGGGTACCCATTTACACATTATTAGAATATATAATACAATGTATACATGCAGAATTGAAGGTATGATTCTCTTCATTTCTAGAGGAAGAATGTGAAATGTAGCTCTTTAAACGTGTTACAAGCTGTTATAAAAACTGTAAAGAATATAGCCAAAACCTGCTTTCTGGACACCAAAAACTATTATCTGTTCAATACAGCACTTACTGTCCCCCAAGCCCCACATATATTTCAAGCACTTTGACTTTTTAAACTCTACATAGGAAATCTCAAAGCTCTGGTAATAGTCATAAATAGCATACCTCAAAGGAATGTCAGAAAAGGCAAGTGGATCTACAGAGAGACTTCTAGAGTATTCCAATAAAAAGAATTCAGGAGCATAGGTGGCTCAGTCAGTTAAACGACTGACTCCAGCTCAGGTCACGATCTCAAGGTTGTGGGTTTGAGCCCCACGTCGGGCTCTGTGCTGACAGCTTGGAGCCTGGAGCCTGGAGCCTGCTTCAGATTCTGTGTCTCCCTCTCTCTGCCCTCTCCTGCTTATGCTCTGTCTCTCCCTCTCTCTCAAAAGTAAATAAACACTTTAAAAACTTAAAAAAAAAAAAAAAGACAACGTGTGTTAGGAATGTTGTCTCGAAGCAATGGGAATACAGGCCGACGAGCGTGAAACATGCATACTTTCAAAGTCTACGGAGTCTAGTAAGGGGGTAAGTTCTGCAAGTGACTACACATCAAACCCAGCCTGAAGAAAGAGGCACCACTCAGTTTCTGGGCAGGAAATACAGCCCCAGAGATTAGGTGTATTGCTTCCTTGCAGAGCTCTGCTTCTAGGCTAAAGCATCCATGAACTTAGCAAGCTGCCCAATATCTGGGAATCTTGGGGACCCGTTCCAGCAAAGTTTCAAAATGGAATTTTTATGGGGTGATCGATCTAATGTGGAAACACGGTTTCTGGTGTGAGGGTGATCACTGATGGGCTTGCTTCCCAGGGCATGGGGCTCCATGATCGGGCAGGTTTTGGTACCATGGTTCCTGATGCAATGCTGGTGATGGAAGGGGGCGTTTTGAAAGTAGTTCTGGTATTTCCCATGGCCATGAGCAAGGAGTAATCAGTCTCCCGGGGCCCCAAATTTGAGCATAGGACCTTTACCTCATCATACATTTCCAATGCACGACTGCCTACACTCTCTTACTGTGGTCCACCTTACCTGCCTATGCTCTGGATCCCATGTCCTATAATCTGAAACTGTTGACCTTGGCTGTCTTTGACCTCCACCACTCAATCTCACCTGTGTGGTTTCTGCTTTCAAAGTTTGTCCAAGTACTCCTTGTGAGCATCAGTTTTCTACACAAGAATTTCAGCGGTCCCATAGGCCTTTGAGTAAAATTCAAAATGTAACAGGCACACGGCCATCTACAAAAAGAGCAAACCAAAAACAAACAAAAAAAACCCCACAGAAATCTAGTAACTGAGAAATAATGGTGCTGACATTCGTTACACGCATGGATAGCCAATCACGCTTCTCTCTAGAAAACGTTTTGCCTGTAATTTGAAGATCATTTTTAGGTTAAGACTTTTACGGTGTTGTCAAGATATAACTTCAATGAGCCTTTCTAGGTTCCTCAAGACGATATTCATTGACACGTTTTCTGTCTTCAATTCTTATGGCGAATGTGGGTGAAATCACTGTGTTGGAATAAAACTTCTAAACAAGGAAGCAAAAGTATTTCAAAATCCTAATGAAAACAAGGAAGAAGATGGATTCATATGTTGTTTCTGTTTCTGGTGGATATTGATTCAAGAGAAGCTTGTGGCTTTCCATTTAGAAATGATAAAAAAAAAAAAAAATCCCATCCACCACTGGGCAGGTTATTCTCAATATCCTTCCCACTCTTCCTCTTCAGTTAAGGCACCGGATTCTTTGTCCAGCCCGGGCCAGCAGGAGCATGGGCTACCTTTCTCAGCTCCTCGTGGCCTTAGCGGTGGCCATGGGACCTCATTCACGATCATGTAAGGGTGACTGGGCAATAGCCAGGAAATGTACTGGCAGCAGAGCTGTGCTTAAGGATCCATCCAGATCTAACCACAGGTTAAGCATCTATCTTAAGTCATGAAAACACACTGGAGAGGGAGGAAGGCAGAAGAATCGTTCATTGCTGATATCATCAACTTCTCTGCGTTCCCAGAGAAGGCACATCCAGCTCCTTCACAGTGTACACACTACTCTCACTGTCCACGGCACTGAACGTGTGACATTTTTTTGGTTTTCCAGTACCAGTCTGATTTCTAAGCAATCCAAGTCCAGTTTTAAGTACAGTCTCTACCTTACAATGGTAAAAGGAATTGTCCTGTGTTCAGCTAACCCTTGAACAATGCCAGGGTAGGGGCTCTGACTCCGTGTGCAGTCAAAACCCCATGTATAGCATCAGACCTCCCTAAAACTTATCCAGTAACAGCTTACTATTGACCAGAAGCCTTACCAAAAGTCAGTTAACACATATTTTGCCCGTTATAAATATAATATACTATATTCTTACAATAAAGTAAGCTAAAGAAAATGTGATGAAGAAAATCATAAGGACGAGAAAACACATTTGCAGCTCTATACCGTATTTATAGAAAATATATCTGTATACAAATGGACCCATGCAGTTCAGAACTGTGCTGTTCAAGGCTCTACCATATTTCTTTCCTAAAGTAATTTATTGCAGCCTATGTTTCTATGGCTACATTTGAATAAAACTGGTTTCATAAGAAGACTCTTACTCTTCAACATGTATGTGATGTCCACATCATGTGATATAATGAACATAATGCATATTTATGGAAAAACTGTCATCTCTAAAATTTCTGGAATTTGAATGTTCCATTGTGGGAGATCTGTTTTTTTTTTTTAAAATGACTGCAGTTCAGACATACTCTCTTTTCAGAAGCATAATTCAAATTGTACACTTGGTAACTTCTTACTTCTGCAATTGATATTGGCAATGTCAACTCTTCCAATATTTGTGATGGACAGGTAGGTAAATGCTTGGGATTTCAGACCAGTATGGCATCAGGAACACAGAATGATATTTGTTTTTCTTTAAATAAAAATGTGCTATAGATGTAATGCTGATCTAGGGTAGAGAAAAAGATGTCTTTCTTATACATGCAAGAGTGTTGCTGTGTCTGTTTGGTTGAACTATTTAAATAAGCCATATAAACTGTCTTTAAATACCATGTCTGGGGCGCCTGGGTGGCTTAGTCGGTTAAGCGTCCGACTTTCGCTTAGGTCATGATCTCGCGGTTCGTGGGTTCGAGCCCCGCGTCGGGCTCTGTGCTGACTGCCAGCTCCGAGCCTGGAGCCTGTTTCAGTCTGTGACTCCCTCTCTCTCTGACCCTCCCCTGCTCACACTGTCTCTCTCTCTCCCAGAAATAAATAAAAAAAATTAAAAATAAATAAATAAATATCATGTCTGAAGGATGACAAGAATTGGAGATGATTCAACAGATTACAGGAAGCTCAAAATGTTTACATTTCTGTCTCAGAGGCTGGCAGGTGGACACGCACTATATAAAGAGGTTCAGTTAGGGGTGAGAAGGGAGTGGCAATGGAGCGTAGCACCCCAGAGGGTCTGTGTGGCTTCAGACAGAAGGTGGTGTGTGACCACGTCTGGAAGAATGAGCCTACATTTGCCTGGCATTGAACTTCTTCAGCCAACCCTTCTCCTTCGGCTGCTGCATGCCTCTCATCCAACGTCTCATGGACCCCAAATCAATCTTACTGCTGCCTTTGCATTGTGCTCATGGAGGCTACGGGGTGGATCTCCCCAGGAAATGGAAGAGAGCGAAAAGATACGCCAAAGAAGGACATAGGTAGGTGTTACAAAGGGGGCGGTTAATGCATATTTATGATGTGATCGAACATGTTAATTAATCAATTGTGCAACTAGTTAGTGGGAAATATTCCACCGATACCCAGCGGGGGCTACTCTGAGGCACTGCAAGGGGACTGAATATGAGGGCATTTGCAGATGCCTCGTTAAACATAGCAGATTGAAAACTTGTTTCCCGTAAACCCACTAAGACAAAAAAAAAATGTGTAAGTAAGAGGCAAGATTTTTCAAGACAGAAATAGGACAGCAGATGACCACATGTTAGGATTTCAGCAAAGTAGGACTAGCTAGGAAGCAGATGGATGGATTCCAATGTATCCAGATGGGAGAAACTTGGAGCCTTCATCCTCGGGAGAGCCCAACCAGGAAATAGGACAACTCTTGACCTTAAATGCCAGAAATGCTTGGAAACTGGTGACAGCAGAAGGCTCTGGCGGTGAGGTCCCAGGTCGGGATAAAGCAAGACTTTCCTGAGAAACGAAATCTCTCAGCTCCAGTCCATCCCACAAGGCTGGAGAATCACCCCCTACTGGACCTGACGGGGACCTCATGGAAACTGAGTATGTCTTCAAGGGACCCCATTCTTCCAGGCACCAGCTGCAGCTGGAGGGGCAGGGTGGAGTCGAATGGAAAATGGGTACATTAAGGGAAAGTCTACATACCACATGCTGAGCAGCTCGGCCCACTTTGCACCCTGGATTCTAAAATTGCTCACCGCAGGGGTTAAAATATTTCTCTCTAGGAAATCTGAGAGGTCCAGAGAAAACAGAGACAGAGACTGATATTTACATGTCCTCACTGAAAACACGTGTCCCCAATTGAAGTGTAAGTCTCAAAGAGTTGGCAAAATCTCTCCCAACACATGCAGATTCCAGTCTGTTTTTGTGCAACTGAGGATCACCCAGCATTCAAGGTGGTGCCCTATCCAACATGAGAGAGACAGACAAAGACACTACCTAAACAGTGGTTCTCAAAGTATGGTTTGGGGTTCCACAAAACCAAAACCTTTGGTAAAAACAATGGGACTTGACTTACGGTTTGTATCCTTCAAAAAAAAAGTTTTTGAGAGTGTACTCAGATGCTTGCAAGTTATGTGGCTTTAGATATCACAACGGGCAAAATGTGAAAGGAAGTATCAGGCCCCAGGTGTCGAGGTTTCAGGAAACCAGACATTTAGGAGAGCTGCAGGAGTGTAAGACATTGCCTCTATTCTATTTTTTAGAAAGTGGTTATTTCTAAAAATTATTCCATTAAAAAACAGATATTACATTTATTTTTGTGATTTAAAACTAGATAAACAAAGAATAGTTTTAAAAAGCCTTAGTTCTAAGTTCTGATATGGTAAATACTGATAAATACAAGTCTCTTGTAAAGCATATCTGCGCGGTGCACAGATACATCACACACATGTGTCACAAAGGTGGGGAGTGCTCTTGTAGGCAGTGCTTTTCCCTTATCTGCTCTTGGGTTTCCATCCATTCACCATAGACAGACACAGAGCTCTTCTTACCTGGTAAGAGTGTGCTGGATTAGGCTGCCTTTATCTTACGTTTGGTAATTACTCTGTGTGTGTGTGTGTGTGTATTCACATATATATGTTCATATGTATCATATGTGTACATGCATACATATATATCCATGGGAATATATATGGATATATATATCCATTGAAGATAGATAGACAGGAGGTAGATTGAAGACAGATAGACAGACAGATACAGGGTTGGATGGAGATAGATAAATAGAGGGATGGATAGATAGATATGATAATTATAGATGGTTTAGATAGGTAAGTAGGTAGGCAGGTAGGCAGGTAGATGGATAGATGGATGGATGGATAGATAGATAGATAGATAGATAGATAGATAGATAGAGGGATGAATGGAGATACATGATAGGTAGGTAGATAGATGGATGGATGGATAAATGGAGATAGATACATGATAGATAGGTGGATAGATAGATAGATAGATAGATAGATAGATAGACACATAGATAGATAGATGCATGGATGGATAGATAGACATACATGGATAGGTAAGTAGGTAGGTAGGTAGGTGATAGATAGCGGGAAGGAGGGAGGGAAAGATAGAGGGATGGAGGGATGGATGGATGGATATAATCTATATGATAGATTATAAATGATTTAGGTAGGTAGGTAGGTAGGTAGGTAGATAGAGTTAGGTGATAGGTAGATGACAGGATAGATTATAAGTCATTTAGACAGGTAGAATAGATAGGGGATGATGAGCATAATCGCCTTGATATTCTGTATCCTCCTCAAAACTTGTAGATAATTTCATACAAATGGATGTATCATAATAAGAGAGCATGCTTTAAACTGCCCACACCCCCGCCAACAATTTATCATGTATTACCTCATTTGATCCATTTGCTAATTTCCCCTTCACAGGCAATTTGGCGACTATTGGGCCTCATCTCTGAAATGTGCAATAACAATGGTGAGCACATAAATTAGGTCAGCGTCTCTGTGTCTGAAAGCAGTGTGCAGGCGGTGCATTAACTGGTTCAGGAAAGATGGGTGTTACCTCTTCATGTTACAAAGAGTCTGTGCCATATAATAACCCATCCAAACCTTTGTTTGCACGTCATCTTTTCCCCCAATGTATTATGATATTTCCAAGCCCAACCCCTAGAATCAAAGCAGGAGTGTCCCTCCTGCCTCACGGGCCTTCTGTCCCTAGCTCCCTAGATTCAGATCAGGAGGCAAGCACATTTCCCAGTTAGAAAGCACAATGTAATTTGAAATATAGAATAGAACAGATTCCAAGACTCAGAAATTAATGCCCACACCCAAAGGCACAAAGTAATTATTTTCCAAAGAGTGTGCCTGCTAATCCATAACTGCCAGATGTACCGAACTTCAATAAAAGATGCAACGGAGAAGGAATATTAAACAGTTCTGTGTACCTATTAAATTCTGCCCTTGTCCCATGCCACACGACACAACGTTCTACAAACATCGCAGCAACTCTCTCAGAAAAGCAGACCCAGCCTCCCTTCTATACATTTTAATTCAGCCGTGTACTGCTTCACCCACCTGCTAAGGTTTTGCCTGTTTATGATCAGCTCGATCTCAAAGCTGGGAACTCCTGCTAACAATCAATCTGAGAAGGTGCACAAAGGAGACAAAAGAAAAATAAGGTGGAGTTGGTAGGAGGGTTCACGTGAGCAGGGAGAATTGCATCGCGCTGTCCTCTCTCGTCTACATGGCTTGGGGTCTCACGCGTCACGTACATTTCCAGCTCCCTAATGGCTAATGCAGGCTTCTTTACTATCTCTTTCTTGACAATCAGATGGTGCAACCGGGTTACCTCTATGGCTGGTGCGCCATAACCAATAGGTCCTGTTCTCGCCGTATCCCTTTCCAAAAGATTGCTGCAGACATCCACGGGCCTGGGCAATTTTCTGCCTCCACCCATGCCCAGTGACTGACTGATGTAACGCTGTAAGAAGTTAGAACTCTCGCTTCAAGCAGAACCGACTCTGAGCTGCAATCCACACTCCTGAGCCCCCGCCATGGGGCCAGGCTGGGAAGCCTCAGCCTCTCACCTACCCATTCTGCTCCCATCACTTTCTAACAAGAGTCTCCTGAGACCTGCCCCTCCTCACCCCACCCCGCTCCAAACCCTGAGCTTGCGTAACAAGTCGTTTCTCAGCCTCCGCTTCTAGAAGGCCTGACCAGTATTTCCGCACCAGGATGATTCCTTTTGGCTTCTCCAACAGCGCCCAGGGTTACCTTGAAGACTCAGCCATTGCCTGTTCGGTCCCTCCAGCTTTGCGGTGACATCAGTGGAGAAAGCCACAAAGTCCAGCAGCGACTCCGGGTTATTTTGGCTTCGGATGCTCCACCATGCGCCTCTGAATTAGCTCCGTAGAGACAAAGCGACAAGCAATGGGTCACACCCAGCCCTTTCTCCTGATGCCTTTCCCGGTCTCATTCTCCCATGGGAAGGGGAAGGAGTCTCTGCCTCCTATTCTGCTACACAGATCTGAAAGTACTCTTGCTCTGGGAACCACTTGCCATATTCTTCCATCTTATATAGTCAGGAACTGGTCAACAGGCCAGGAAGGACCCGGGACAATGTGGATGTCTGGGTGAGTCCATTCTGAAGAGCTCCTAGCACCCTGATTCCCATTCATCCCAACGGGGGCTCTACTTCAGTGAGAGATTTCTAAAGACAGCAAGTCCTTCTGGCTAAATCAAAAACAAGAGAGCTTACAAGAACAGGAAGCAGTGGGTGGAAGCTCCAGGTGAAAATAAGAGTGTAGAACACTGACAATTTCGGAGTGTTCTTTAGGCGGTGGCTGCCACTGTACGTAGGCACGTGGTTGCAACGTTACGGCCACGACACGGCCCTACCCATTCTTCCTGTACATGAGGACGGGCGAGGGGGTAGAGCGGACACAGCCTTCTCCACCTGCCCTCTAGACACGCCGACAGAGCACGAGGTCCTACCTAGGGTAAGCCAGGTTTAGAGTGAGCTGGGACCTCTCTTCTGCACTTGAGAGAAAAATAGAAAACATGCATTTAAACCCATATGCATGCCATTTGACAAGACATTCAAAAATATAGACAAGACAGCATGTTAAAATATCTATAAGGCATGCATATCTTAAGAAAGTTTGGCAGAATGTACAGGGGAATATTAGGAAAGAATGCAGGGAAATATCAGGAAAGAATGCATGCCTAATCAAAATCAATAAACAAAGTTAAGATAGAAGGTAGTATGTATCACGATCAGGGCTACACCTTCATCATGCACAAGTTCTCACAAATGGTTTAGATAAGACAGAAGCCAACTCTCGACAGAAAATAAGGACATGTATTTCTTTATTTTTTTTACAAATAGTTTATTGTCAAGTTGGCTTCCATATAACACCCGGTGCTCATCCCCACAAGTGCCCTCCTCCATGCCCATCTCCGACCCCCACCCCCACACCCATGAGTCCTCAGTTTGTTCTCAGCATTCAAGAGTCTCTCATGGTTTGCCTCTCTCCCTCTCCCCCACCATTTCTCCCCTTCTTCTCCCCCGGGTCCTCTGTTAAGTTCCTCCCAATCCTCCTATACATGCAAACATGTGATATTATAAGGACACGTATTCTTTTTTTTTTTTTTATTTCTAGCAGAGAGAGAGACAGCGTGAGCAGGGGAGGGTCAGAGAGAGAGGGAGTCACAGACTGAAACAGGCTCCAGGCTCTGAGCTGGCAGTCAGCACAGAGCCCGACGCGGGCTCGAACCCAAACCGCGAGATCATGACCTAAGCGAAAGTCGGACGCTTAACCGACTAAGCCACCCAGGCGCCCCTGGACACGTATTCTTGAAATTGAGTCCAAAATTATCAGTTCCCATGAAGAACCCATGTAATTCAATGAAGAATCTCTTAACTAGAAAGCTACCACATAGAAACTGGTTTCTTGTGGGCCATTTCTCAGAACGTTCTACAAATCATTTCAGGTCATGATTACAAAACATGGCCAATGAGTGAAATAATTCAGAAGCCAGACTCATAGGGAATATGCTTCCCTACAGATAATTCATGCCAGGTTATCTTTTAGAATACTTGGAGCCAAGAAACATATAAATCCACACACACACACGTTACACACACACACACACACACACACACACACACATACTACACACATATACACATCTTACACACACACATTATACACCAGAAACACAGTGCATACACATCACACATACACATCAGTTATTTCTACACATTATATACATATCACGCACACGTTACACATACACACACATTTTGGAAATCTGGAGTTGTGGCTTTGGGAAGATAGAGGTGGACGCGTCCGGTTGAGAAGCAGTGCTTTTGAAGAATACACAAATTGTGCAATTTCAGAGTGGACTCTGAATTCATGATAAATAATGCAATGACTTTGGTTCTGACATCTCAACCCTGGGCAAAATCTCAAATACACTGGTTTACGTTTTGGTCAAGCTGTAGCATTCTGTCTCCTCCAGGAAAAACTAAGGTGTTCATCTATTTAGAGAGTCACTGGAGGGGCACTTGAATGGCTCAGTCGCTTAAACGTCCACCTCTTGACTTTGGCTCAGGTCATGATCTCACGGTTTATGGTACCAGCTCAGAGCCTGCTTGGGATTCTCACTCTCTCCCTGTCTGTCTGCCCCTCCCCTGCTCAGTGTCTGTCTGTCTGTCTCTCTCTCTCTCAAAATTAAATAAACATTTAAAAAATTATATTTTCTATTTCTTTTTAAAAAATTTTTAAATGTTTTATTTATTTTTGAGAGAGAGATAGACAGCGTGAGCAGGGCAAGGTCAGAGAGAGAGGGAGACACAGAATCTGAAACAGGCTCCAGGCTCTGAGCTGGCCATCAGCACAGAGACCAACGCACGGCTCGAACCCATGAACCGTGAGATCATGACCTGAGCTGAAGTCAGATGCTTAACTGATAATGCAAAAAATGGTTTCATGTCTGTTTCTTTGCCTTTTTTTTTTTTTAATTCCTAGTGTGACTAGCCATTTGTCATGTGTTCTTTTACCATTTAAATTTTTTCTGTGGATACATTTTTTTGTGTGTCTTAAAATTATCACTGTGGTCTTATTAGTATATATTTTACTTATTTGACGCACTCATTTAAAAACCATGAAAATGGGCACGTTGCTTCTTCTAAGTGTTGAAATGATAAAAGAGAGAAGATCATGATTTCAGTTTTGTTTCTTTGTTTCCAGCCTCTGGCTTTTATAGAGTGAAGATGGCCCTCGATATCATGCGTTTTGATATCTAATACCATGATTTTATGATTCTCTGCCATCATGTAAAGCTTGAGAAGGCTGTTCCACTCCCAAACTGATAAAAAATATTATTCCTCTTGTCTCTGTGTGATTTTGTAAAATTTTGGGGTGGGTTTTTTTTTCTGTTGTTTTTAACACTTAAAATCTTATTTATGCAAGTCGTGTTCCATGGGTGTGCTAACCCCAGCCCCCAGTAGATAGCCAGATGTTCTAACAGTGTTTATGAAAATGGGTTGCTGATTGGATCTGATCTGATGTATGATAAGTGCCTTATATGCACAGATCTGCCTCTACATCTAAAATTTCGTTCTTCAATGCTGTACTTCTCTCTCTCTGCTCCAGCCGCCCACTATTTCCATTATAGTTAGTAGAGAAGAACACATTAATATTTGAGGGTGCAATATTTCTGCCTTACACTTCTGTCTCAAAGACTTTTTTTTTTTCTTAATCATCATAGCATATTTCAAACTTCAAAACTGGGACCCAGTTTGGTTAAGTTAAGCCAAACATCCTGTCCATTTGTTCGAAGCGCATCACATTTAGAGATGAATTTAAGATGCATGGGTATCGAGGGATACAGAAATGTTGATGCATAGGAGCACATGTACCCCAATGTTCATAGCAGCACTCTCCACAATAGCTAAAACCTGGAAAGAGCCTAAGTGTCCATCAACAGATGAATGGATCAAGAAGATGCGGTTTATCTATACCATGGAATACTACATGGCAATGAGAAACAATGAAATCTGGCCATGTGTAGCAATATGGATGGACCTTGAGGGTGTTATGCTGAGCGAAATAAGTCAGGCAGAGAAAGACAAATATCATATGTGTGCACGTATAGGAGGATTAGGAGGAGCTTAACAGAGGACCAAGGGGGAGAAGAAGGGCAGAAATGGTGGGGGAAAGGGGAGAGGCAAACCATGAGAGACTCTTGAATGCTGACAAAAACTGAGGACTGGTGGATGTGGGGGGGAGGAGGGGTGGGCATGGAGGAGGACACTTGTGGGGATGAGCACTGGGTGTTATGTGGAAACTAATTTGACAATAAACTATTTGTAAAAAATTAAAAAAAAAAAATAAGATGCATGGGTATCTTAAACTTAGCATTTCAAAGTCAAAAGGGAAAAAAAAAAAGCAGTGGTTTAAAATAATAAATATCCCCAAAGAATTTGGTAAGAGCACAATGTTTACACTTCCAATACGAGATTCTCTGGACACTGCTCTTTTCCTGAATTATTTTTAAGCCATGGGAGCCGTAGGATATTCAGATGATACATGGTGTCGTGAGGGAAGCCGAATTCCGCGTGGGCTGCTTTATATCAGACCTAAACCGGTAAGATTTAGTAACTGATCTTGCAAGGAAAGAACATTATGCATTAATTGACTTCTGCGGGCTTTTCATCTGTGCTGCCTCCATTGCCAACAGCTGGAGTAGCAGGTGGCTAGAATATGTACGATGGTGGGGAGTATGAACTCAAATTTTTCCTACATAAAACAACTAACAGTAGATACCCCAGATCCCAGCTACCAGGGTATAGACAGAGCACTTCAAATGATGACAAAGGCCTGCGACGATTTAATGCCTTGGCTTCCAAAAGCTGATTTTTTGCCTTGTTATCAATATCAGATTCCAAATTAATCAGTACTGTTTTCTCTTCAACACATGTAAACAAAACGAGGCTGATGGAAATAGACATGTAGAAGCATGAAGGATTTCTCTACGCATGTGGCTGAGATCCAGGTCTCTGGGCATTACCCCTCCCCCCCAAATTTACTGAGGTTTTCTTCTCGATAGAAACAAAGAAGTGGTGGGAACATTATTAAACACAACTAACATACTGAGGCAACTCTATGGTTCTTATCTAAAGGAAAGGGTTCATGGTACCCTGGTGTGGCTCAGTCGCTTAAGCATCTGACTTCAGCTCGGGTCACGATCTCGTGTTTCGTGGGTTCGAGCCCCGCGTCGGGCTCTGTGCTGACTGCCAGCTCAGAGCCTGAGCCTGTTTCAGTCTGTGACTCCCTCTCTCTCTGACCCTCCCCTGCTCACGCTGTCTCTCTCTCTCCTAGTAATAAATAAAAACATTTAAAAAAATTTTTTTTAAAAAATAAACAAAACATTAAAAAATATTTTTAAAAAATAAAGGAAGGGCTTCATCAACTTCCAGAAAATCACTCAATTTGCTGAGTATTAAGAAGTCATTGCCTCTTTATCTTGTATAAAAATAGGTCTCTAAACACCCCCCCGCCACACACACACAATGACATTGCCCATCTTCCAAAATGAATATTTCACTTTAGAGTGTTAATAATAGTGTCAAGTTGTTAAGCCTCATTTTGATAGAGGAGCGGTTAATGAGTACTTTATGCTTGCCCTCTGGGCCACGGCATGTGTTTTTAGATGTTCATTACAGAATGCCACAAAACGGGGATCTCCATTTGTGGGAGATTTCAAAATATATTGTGACAAAATTTATGCAAAGGCTACTTCCTCATAAATTCTAAAGATTCCAAAGTAATAGAGGAACAGGTATTTTTGTGCTCAGATCACAGAGGTGAGAGCGATTCTAAAGACTATGTATCTGGTCTGTTCTACAGTATTCTATGATCTCCAAGGACACACACATCATGCCTTCCATCATATCACTAGGTCACTCACGACCTTGTGTGCTGTCAACTCAGATAAAAACACAAAGCCAGCGATGGGTTTATTCTGTCCTCTGCTAAGGTATCAATGATGCCAAAGCCACCTCTTTGCATTGCATCCCCAGAAATCTCTCGTTCTCTTTCCCCCTCTGTTCACTCATTCCCTTGTCACCCTGCCAATCAAAACCCACATTGTCTCTGGATGCTGAGACTTCTTCCAGCCCCTCTCCTCGATCTTTTCCTTGGCCATGGGCTGTCTGACCTTCCTCTACCCCACTCGCTGTGTCAGCAATGTGATTATGAAGACAGATATATAAAGGTATCCATAAAGCTGAATGTAGCATAAGGCAATAGGCATGGGGTGTATGAAATTCCCATAATGCAAACATGTACAAGGTTGGATGTGAAGAAATGCTACAGCAATTCATCTAATTGGAAAAAGATGATGTTCATTTCTCACCAAAAATGTTCAGAATATGCCTCCTTCCTTTTCCTACCTATGTGTATTTCACAAGCAAAGATACTCCTTCAGCTAAGATTATATCTTTGATTTTAGTTTTTTAGTGTTTCATTTTGTTTTGTTTTGTTTCTGGGGGAGAAGGAAGATCTCAGGCAAGAGACTCTATAAATAGGCTTACATGTAATTGCATGCCATTTTAATTGAAGCTTTCATAATCTCTATAATAAAATTACTACTTTACCAAATGTAAGCCATATATTCCAGTAACTATCAATCACACTGACAGGCTTCTGAGTTAATGCAAGAATTTATCTATATCATCTCTCCCTGCAATTCTCATTCTATGTCCAGAGGCCCTTATGGCACCGATTAGGACCCGTGTCAGGAAAATTTTCTCCAAGTCTCTTGTTTTACCCTCATCTTCTTCTTGCTGTTGTTATTTTTGCAACGTTGGCTCTGTTCTTAAACTACAGCATAAGCTCTGAATTCCTGGAGAATGAAGACACTTAGTAACACTGTGTCTCCGTCATTTAGCCTTGATGAGCTTTTAGCCAGACCTCATTGCCATAAATCCGAATGCCGATATAACTGACGATATCTGTGAATAACTGCTTATCAATGAGCAATATAGGGTGATTCTTTATGGATTAAGTTAAAGCAGTATTTTAAAGAAAATTACTTTATACTCCCCGATGGGTCACAGGAATTGGTAGAATAGAGTTCCGGCCTCTCCCGTGCTTTTCTAGCTTATATCATTCTGCAGAAGAGTCTTTGTGACAGTGACCCGAGAATAAATATTTGTAACCTACACTGCGCCACCCGTGCTTACCTCATTTGTCATTCTTCCCGTTCTTGTATCTCTTGTGTCTGAGTCATGAGGATGTTTTAGGATCATATTAAATCTTGCTGATGCAAAACATTAAACCTTTTGTGAGGGGAGGTCAACAGAGACTGTAAAGGAGTCCCCTCCCCCGGCTTAACTGCAGGGATGGGTGGAATCCTGAAACCAGAGACGGCACCAGACCTGTGTGAGCTGTGTTTTTTCCTATGCGTGCATGCCTACGTGAGCTGAGTGAGTGAGGCCCACTAAGAAGTTAACGCTAGAAACTAATGATAAAATACCTTATTGCGCCGTTCTCATGCTCCTTCCCATGATAACGTGAGATGATAAAATGCCTCTGTAATGAGATGAAGTGAGGCGAATGACACGGGTGCTGGTAGGTGGTGTCAGGCTGCCGACCTTCTGAGCACATCTCCTGACAAGCACGTGTTTCCAAAATGGCACTGACCGCAGGCAACTGAAATCTCAGGTAAGGGGTGGGTAACGCTGTCTGTAGATAGCGTAGAAACATTACAAAGCAGAAACACGAAAATATGGATACTATAAAAATCGTCAAGGATAATCACTCTCAGGGAGTTCTGTTCATCGGACATTCTCTATGGTTTTAAATATCCACATAAATATTTATTTACAAAAATGGGATCTACCATGAACCTCATTTTTAGTTTTTAGGTTTATTTTTGTTTTTTGCTTTTCTTTCAGCCTTTTATACTGGATCTTTTTTCTATTTCCATATACCTACACTGATATCATCATTTTTAATGGCCACGGGGTCCATCTGTTCACTAGGATTCCTATGTTTGGATAGCCACGTTTCCTCATCTTGATGGCCACACTCCAGGCTCAGTTTTCAAGGTAGGAAACTGAACACACCTACCAGCCACTCTGTTAGCTCACCGAGCCAGAAATCAAGGAAATAAATGGCCTGAAAAGCTCAGAAGAACATATGATTTGCTATATTCCTAGCAGAGTACACATAAACCGTCCGATAGAAGAAGAAATCAAAGCTGAAGGCATGATCTGAATTCTGAATTCTGCTTCAGAGGTGAGCAGAGGTGAGAACAGCACTGTTTACGTTTCTAGAAGTTTCCACATCTACACTTGACCCTTGAACAACACAGGTTTGAACCACTTATGTGTGGATTTTTTTTCAATAATTGCAATGCAGTGCTGTAAATGTATCTTTTCTTGCCTTGATTTTTTTCTTAATCGCATTTCCTTTTCTCTAGCTTACTTTACTGTAAGCATACAGTATACAATACATAGAATATACAAAACGTGTGTTCATAGACTGTGTATTATTTGTAAGGTGTCTGGTCAACAGAAGGCTAGTAGCAGGTAAGTTTGTGGGGAGTCAGGACTTACATACAGATTTTGAACTGCACGTGGTATCCGCACCCCCAGCGCCCACGTTGTTGAAGGGTCAGCTGAATTTTTCATCTCGTGCAAGTTGATGAAATCCAACATCTTGGGAACTGATTGCTAACGCTAATCCAGAGTGGAAACATCTCACTGACTGGTATTATTTATGATGCATAAATAAGTAACATGAGTAGCATCATTTTATGAAGTAGGTTGCATACAAGCCATGTGTCTTTTGCCTTCCACTGGATCTACAGGTCATGGCTGGGGATGGTGACATGGATTTTACCCTCTAAAATTTTGTTCTTTTTTTTTTGCAAACTTGACCGGAATCTAATCTAAATCAGGAGCTCCTCACAAATAATTAGGACTGGCATGTTCTCTATAAAGTTTGTGATAATAAAAAGCAGAAGACATCACTTTGCTAACTGAACACGTGATTTTATCCCAAGATAATCTGAAATCAGAGGAGATGAAATGGTCCATCAGGGGAGGAAGTGATCTCCTCTCTCTACATCCAGTTCAGCATCAGCCTAAATTCCGCTCTGAGGAAGCACCTGCCAGGAAACTTTGCCTGCAGCCACGGCCTCTCCTACTCAGCTGGACTCCCGCCCGCCCAGAGCTGCGACTCCCCCTCTAAGGCAAGACAGCTGCAAGGGAAAGAGCGCTCATCTTCATGAAAATAGGCTTTGAAGCCCTTCTGCTCAGAAACACTCTTCATTTGTTAACGACTTAATCCTTTAATTAAAGCTCACTTTGTTAGGTGGCTTGGCTTTCAAAACCAGCCCATGGAGATATTTGCATGAGTCCATTAAAGACCATCAGACCACAGGAGATGGTTGAAAATATTGTCCCAGGCTTATGGTAAAGATAGGCAATCTATCCCAGCCCAGGATGGGAAAAGATTACAGAAGCGTCCGTGTTGAATTAGGTCTCCTGAAATAGAGCTCTTCCTTTGCGTCCACCTGTATGTGGTGTGTGTGGTTGTATCAGCCACTTTTTAATAAGTCGCCAACATTAAGGTTCTTTCTTTTTCTTTTCCTTTCAGTTGAAATTGTAGACTAGTGAAATGGGTTCATGGAATTAGCAATCTAAAGAGGTTAAAGCCTAAATTGAATTGGGTCACTATGATATTGTTTCACTGAGAAAGGTGGCTCTGGCATCTCCTTGGTTCAGAAAGGCAGTTAATGGAAAGCGCAGTGTGGTGGTGTGTGAAAATCTCATTGCTGCGTTTACAATGCTTGTGGGTCTTTTAAGCTTAAGGGATAGAACTAATAATATTGACATTTTCGTGTACTACACAGATCACGCCAAGCAGGTTGGAGTGCTGTTTTGTATTGTATATCCGGAGAGAGGGAGAGAAAAGTAATAAAACGTGGAAGGGATTTTCAAGTTAGAAGAGAATGCACATTTAATGACGTAGTTCTTTGCAGGGGGCGGGGCAATCCCAAGAGATGAATAATCACATATAAACTAAAACGCAATCAGACATGAGTCAAAACAGAAAAATAAAAACCAGGAGAGTTAATAAAACCACTCAAGGAAGTGGGCAAGTAAAAGGGGGAAACATCTATCTCTAAGTCTGATGTGGCCACAGGAAGGAGATTGAAAGCAATCACATTGAAAGATGCAAAATGAGTGTTTTTAAATCTTCTGTGAAAGTGTTTGGAGAAAAATGGGACTACCGTAGAAAAGGACCAGATTTTAAATTTTAAAAAATAAAGATTTGGGGCAGCTGGGTGGCTCACTCGGTTAAGTGTC
Source organism: Proteles cristata cristata (assembly GCA_017311185.1). Taxonomy (NCBI): domain Eukaryota; kingdom Metazoa; phylum Chordata; class Mammalia; order Carnivora; family Hyaenidae; genus Proteles; species Proteles cristata. Next base: position 1,580,605 of record JAESUZ010002486.1, on the reverse strand, counting down.
CGACTTCGGCTCAGGTCATGATATCCTGGTCCGTAAGTTCGAGCCCCATGTTGGGCTCTGTGCTGACAGCACAGAGCCTGGAGGCTGCTTCAGATTCTGTGTCTCCCTCTCTCTCTGACCCTCCCTTACTCATGCTGTCTCTCTCTCTCACTAAAAAATAAATAAAACATTTAAATATATAAGGATTGAAAAGAGGAGCTGTTGTCCAGAATGGACTAGAGACCTGCTTTGAGACCTTGCAGGAAACCATGAAACATGGGAGAAAGAGAAGAAAGGCAGCTTGTGGAAGTGGCTATCAGGAAGCAAACAACAGTGATCTTTGAGAGATACAAGACAAATGACAATGACAATGATCCCCCTTTACTGCCCCCGCTTATTGCCTTGAGAGTGTTTCCAAGCCACGACCTAGGGAGGGAGAGGCCAGCAGAGCCCAGGAAACTCTCAGAATCTCTGGAAACAACGGTACGTAGGGTGCTTAGGACAGAGGACCAGGAAAGAGAGGTCTTCACCCAGAGAGAAAAATGGAGATCTGTACAGAGGCCTAATGCTTCCACTGCAGTAATTATCGGTGCATTTTTAAATTTTTTTTTAAATTAAAGAAAATTTTATATAGTTTATTGTCAACTTGGTTTCCATAGAACACCCAGTGCTCATCCCCACAAGTGCCCTCCTCCATGCCCATCTCCCCCCTCCCCCCCACACCCATCAGCCCTCAGTTTGTTCTCAGCCTTCAAGAGTCTCTCATGGTTTGCCTCCCTCCCTCTCCCCCACCATGTCTCCCCTTCTTCTCCCCCACGGTCCTCCGTTAAGTTCCTCCTAATCCTCCTATACGTGCAAACATATGGGATCCATCCTTCTCTGCCTGACTTATTTCGCTCAGCAGAACACCCTCAAGGTCCATCCATGTTGCTACACGTGGCCAGATTTCATGGTTTCTCATTGCCATTTGTATTCCATTGTGTAGACTAACCACATCTTCTTGATCCATTCGTCAGGTGATGGAGTAATTATCAGTGTATTTACATGAGGAGAGTACTAGGCAAGCTCCTCAAGGTTGGGGAAATAACCACCTAAACATATAGTATGATCTACAGAAACCTCCATGAGGCCAGGAAACTAACCACCAGAGATGAGGAGGAACGTTGCCCTGAGATGCCCCAGGACCAGCACCAGCCCCAGCTCTAATCAACCACCCGGAAAACTTCATATGATTTTGCCTCAGTAGGAGATGGTTTGATGGTGCTGACAAGCACTGTGGTCCAGACTAACAAATCTGTGAAGGAGACGAACTGTGTCCGTGTGATGTAAGTGTGTCCCAGAACAAAGGCCTAGGATACCAATAGGAATTCAAAAATATCCAGCACCCAACAAGGTCAAATTCACAATGTTTGACATCCAATCAAATAGACTGCCCAAACATAAGCAGTTCACAGCAGTCCACTGGTCTCTATACCTGCTACTGGGATCTAAAATCAAATACCATTTGTCAAAACACACCTTTCACTTTGCCATGAAAAAGACAGCACGCACAGGGATACATGTAACAGAACATGGCAGAGACCTGTACACCATTCCTGATAAACATGAGTCAGAAGACACAGTAAAGTTTAATCCTATAGTAGACAAAAGTGCTTAATGGTGCTAATGATTACCTTTCTAACACAGAAAAGCAAGATGAATTATACATGTTATACTACAGAAGGGACTAGATCACATGCCCTTCCAAATGACAATTTACCAAGTAAAGTATTAAATAGAAACAGGGTGAGAACTATAAAATGAGTTGATCTATATATTAAAAAAAAAAAAAAATCCCAGGGGTACCTGGGTGGCTCAGCCGGTTAAGCATCCGACTTCAGCTCAGGTCATGTTCTCACAGTTCGTGGGTTCGAGCCCCATGTTGAGCTCTGTGCTGACAGCTCAGAGCCTGGAGCTGCTTCAGATTCTGTATCTCTCTCTCTGACCCTCCCCTGCTCATGCTGTCTCTCTCTCAGAAATAAATAAAACATTAAAAAATACTTTTAAAAAATCCCACCTGAATTTCCAGTAGGCTCGTTGGGTAGAAAACGCAGGTTGGATTTGACAAGTTGGATGGAAATGTAAAACACTGAAACTGCTCAAAACAATTCTGAGAAAGAACGAAGCTGGAAACCATATATTACCTGGTTTCAAGTCTTTAATTTTAAAGCAACTGTAATACAAGAAAGTACATTCTCACCAACAACTGAGACTCATCAACAGAACGGTCTAGCGTGTGTGGAAATAGACACACACACATGTGACCAACAGATTTCTGAAAAATAGTGCAGGTTAGTGCAGAGAGGTCAGTAGTTTTAAGCATGATGATGGAAAAGATATCCATATATAAAAACCAAAAGCAAAAACAAAACGAAAAGAACTACCTCAACATTGCATCATATTAAGGATTTAACTCAAAATGAACTAAGCTTGAATTTAAATTGAGATTGAAAATCTAAACGTAGGGAAGTCTAGGAGAAAACATAAGAGAAACAAATGTAGCGCACGGTCAGCCAGTGATTTCTTAGATAAGACACCAAAATCACAATCTGTAAGATATCATAAATAGGACTTCAATTTTTTTTTTAAATGTTTTAATTATTTGTAGGAGAGAGAGAGAGCGTGAGCAGGGGAGGGTCAGAGAGAGAGGGAGTCACAGACTGAAACAGGCTCCAGGCTCTGAGCTGGCAGTCAGCACAGAGCCGGATGCGGGGATTGAACCCACGAACCGCGAGATCATGACCCGAGCGAAAGTTGGACGCTCAACCAACTAAACCACCCAGGCGCCCCAGGACTTCAATTTTTTAATTTTTGATGTTTGTTTCTTTTTGACAGAGAGACAAAGAGAGAAAGACACACACACACACACACACACACACACACACACACTCTCTCTCTCTCTCTCTCTCTCTCTCTCTCTCTCTCTCTCTCTCTCTCTCTCTCTCTCTCCGAAGCAGGCTCCAGGCTCAGAGCTGTCAGCACAGAGCCCAACTCGAGTCATGAACTGCGAGATCATGACCTGAGTGGAAGTCAGATGATTAACCCATTTAACCAACTAAGCTACCCAGGTGCCCCTGAAATTTAAACTTTGAAGGTACCTGCTCTTCAAAATATACCGCTAAAGAATGAAAAGAGAAGCAGCAGAGAAATCACATATCCAATAAAAAACCTGTAATCAGAACATACAGAGAACTCTCAAAACTGATTAATAGAAAACAACCCAATTTTTTAAAAAAAATAGGCAAATATTTGAACCGACACGTCCCTAAGGAAGATATATGGACGGCAAGAAAGCTCAAGAAAACAGGCTCATGCGATCAATCATTTGGGGAGCACTATTAAAACTAAAACACGACTGTGCTAGTAAAATAGCTAAGATAAGACACCCCCTCTGTAGCGTGCAGGAGAATGCGCCAGAATGGGCAGTGTCATTCGCTGCTGGTGGGAACAGTAAAGAGTGGAGCCGATTTGGAAAACAGATTGGCAGTCTGTTATCAAGTTAAATACACACCTACCATACACCCCTGTCTTTCACTTCCAGCATTTAACTCCCAGAGACACCAAAGCATTTGCGCCTATCAACACTTGTAAGCAAATGTTCATAGATACTTTGTGCCAGTTGCTAACTGGAAACAACCAAATAATTCATCAAGGGAAATGGATAAATAATCTATGGGGATGCAAGGGAGCGCTGCTCAGATATAGGACGCAATACACTGTCGATACATGTAAAAACGCGGATCAAAATAATGGTATTCAGTGAAAAGAGTCAGACCAAAAGTAAATGCTGTGTGATCCCATTTATTTACATCTGTAGGAAATGCAAAGGGACCTCTAATCCAGGAGGCAGATTATTGTTTGCCTGGGGATGAGGGAAGTGCTGGGGTCCAGGAAAGGGGTGCTGGGGTTTGAAGAACGAAGTAAGGAAATTTCCGAAGGCAATGGCAATGTTTGTAATCTTGAGTGTAGTGATGATTTCACAAATGTATATACATACATATCTTTCGACATTAATATATTAGTAGACTTTAAATATGTGCCCTATGTCAAATTATCTCAATATGATTTTTAATACATTGATGGATTGATCGACTTGCATTAATTGAGTTTTTAATGCAAAATGGACTTCACATTAAAAGATAAAATCAACTGTTATTGTGTGCTGCATTTCTGTCCCATCTCCTCTGTATTTCTTTAATTTCTTTCTTTGACTAATGTATTTTCTGGAAAGCATATGTAACGTATCTTTGCTCTTTGCTTTTAATGTTTTTTTTTTTTGTTTTGTTTTGTTTTTTTATTTATTTCTAGGAGAGAGAGACAGAGACAGCATGAGCAGGGGAGGGTCAGAGAAAGAGGGAGTCACAGACTGAAACAGGCTCCAGGCTCTGAGCCGGCAGTCAGCACAGAGCCGACGCGGGGCTCGAACCCACGAACCGCGAGATCATGACCTAAGCGAAAGTCGGACGCTTAACCGACTAAGCCACCCAGGCGCCCCTGCTCTTTGCTTTTAAATGTTCCTTAAATCTGGGGGCGCCTGGGGGGCTCAGTCAGTTAAGCGTCCGACTTCGGCTCAGGTCATGATCTCATGATTCGTGGGTTCGAGCCCCGAGTCAGGCTCTGTGCTGACAGCTAGCTAGCTTCAGATTCTGTGTCTCCCTCTCTCTCTGACCCTCCCCTGCTCACACACACTCTCTCTCAGAAATAAATAAAACAAAAATTTTTTTTAAAATGTTCCTTAAATCTGAAATGATCTATAAATTTCAAATCTGTAAAATTACCTATTTTTAAATTTTTTATTTTTTAGAGAGAGAGAGCTTGAGCAGGAGAGAGGAACAAAGGGGGAGACAGAATCTTCAGGACACTCCACTTTCAAAGCAGACCCCAACACATAGCTCAGTCCCATGATCCTGGGATCCTGACCTGAGCCAAAATCAAAAGTCAGATGCTCAGCCGACTGAGCCACACGGGCACCTCTGTAAATATTACCTGTTTTTGTTACTGTTATTTTTTTTAAGGGAGAGATCTGAAATAACTATGAGATAAAGCTTTCAAATGTGTTAAATCTAGTTTACTGGCTTTTGGACACTGAAATATTTTATAATTTAAAAATGCAAAAGTGAAATACAAAAAATGAGTCATAGGTTAAGAAAAATACTACAAACGGGTATGTTACAAAATTATGTAAATAGCACATTGACATTCTGTTGGGAGAAAGTACTAAGATATCGGTAATTTAACCTATCTAGGAAATAGACAATATGATTCAACAAATTGACAATCATTGAGTCTTTAAAAATTTTTTTTGGTTAATGTTTGTTTATCTGTGAGCGAGAGCATGAGCAGGGGAGAGGCAGAAAAAGAGAGGGAGACACAGAATCCGAAGGAGGCTATAGGCTCTGAGCTATCAACACAGAACCCAATGTGGGACTCAAACTCACAAACCATGAGATCATGACCTGAGCCAAAGTCAGACGCTCAACCAACTGACCCACCCTGTTGTCGCAACAATCACTGAATCTTAAGGGGGAAAAAATCCAGCCTTACTAATAATAAATATGTTCAATTTTAACATGTTGCTATATTTCTTCTTGTATTTCAGATTGCACTGTTGCTGCCTGGCTTGAATGTCATGCAACTCTTCCAACCATAGTCATGACTTTGTGAAAGTAGCAGAGACTTGGGGAAAGCAGTCTGTTAATCTAATATGAAAAACCAAGAAAGGATTTGTACACTCTGAGCTGGCAATACAGTTACTGAAAAAGTATGCTCATGATTTCCTCCAAAATACTGACTGAACAATCTGTAGTTCAAATGTGTTTAATATTTCTTATTATGTCAAAAGGCTGCAAATACTCTAATGCCTGCATGCTCTTGTGACAACACGGAGCCCAGCAACTGAAATGAGCAGGAGGTATCTTGTAAGAGTGTGGGACGGTGTCTTCTGACATCGTGTTGAGTGGAAGCAAAGTATAGAAAAGTAGGCTTGAAAGACAAGGAGACAGAGTCAAGTTAAGATTTCTAAAGAGAAATCTCCATAAAATAAATGATGAGTAAAGTACATTTATCTAAAATTTTTTCTGTTATGGGATTACATTTGTTTATAACTAAAATAACAGGTAGAAGCAGACATCTTCATAACTAGGGGGCATCAAAATAAATGAACTATAAACTGCATTTCCGAATGAGACTTCCAGAGGAACACGGATGTTAAAAGAGACGTGGAATTTTGAGGAAGTGATACTATATGAAAGGGATCCATATTTTTGAGAAAGGATGACCAGAGTGCGTTTCTTGATGGCTTCTACGCAACAGCTTAAGTCAAGATAGCCCTGCTGGAAGGAAGGAAATATCCAGGGATGGAAAATTATTGCCACATCTGATTTTGTGCAAGGACATGTCCTCTAGGTCATGATGAATTTCCATCTTACACTTGCAAAGTAGGAGCAGACATGAACATTAATTTGGGTTTTAATATCTTGAGGCTCTGGGTTCCTAAACTTTGAGCTGTATAGGTCCCGGAGGCAGAGGCTGACGATCGGGTGGATGGTGTCCATGAGTGTCTCTGAGTGTGTGTGTGTGTGTGTGTGTGTGTGTGTGTGTGTGTGTGTGTGTGTGTGAGACAGTGAGGGTGTCTGTGGATGTAGCAGGTGGTGAGGGAAGACAACCATGGAGATTCCAAATGTGCCTTGAAAATGGTGCCAGGGGCATCTGACTCTGGCTCAGGTACTGATCTCATAGTGTCTGAGTTCGAGCCCCACGTTGGGTTTTATGCTGATAGGTCAGAGCCTGGAGCCTGCTTTGGATTCTGTTTCCCTGTCTCTGCCCCTCCCCTATTCATGCTCTGTCTCTCTCTTTCCATCTCTCTCTCAGAAGTGAATGAACATTAAAAGGTATTAAAACAAACAAAAGCAAAATGGCGCCCATTATCCCACATATGTGTGACACAAAAGCAACCCCTTCATTTGTTCACACGTGAGTTCTTGCGGTTGCCCTTTGGTCAAGAAGTCCTTACAGAGGACACAAGGACTCACATGTCTTAGGTCCTGTCCCCTCAGTTCCTCAGAGCCAGCAAAGCCAATGTGTGAACTTGGAACAGGGTCACAGAAGAGCAGAAAGAAGACCCAAGCCTTTCCCTGCTCGCTAGTGACAGCATGTGGGTCTTCTGCTAGAATTTTCACTTGTGCTACAGATGTCTCGGTGACTATGCAAACAGATCACAAATGCCTATCTCTGTCTCATGCCCCCCACCCTCCATCTAAACTGTGGGCTTGTGGCATGCCCATAAAATGTCCATAACGCAGCGTAGTTTATGAGCTGGTCGCGTACAGCTCATGATGCCCCGTGGTGCTCACTGATAGAAAACAACCCATCAGAGCTACGGATTCCAGAGTAGTACCTGTTTCAAAGCTCCTCATGTCTCCTCACCGTCCACCCCTCCCTCTGCCCCACTCCTCCCAGGCTTGTGCTCAAAGGATGAAATTCGTCCATACCAGGAATGACCCGGGCACCTCACCCCAGCCTTCTCCAAATAACGTTATCTGCTCAAAGAATCTTCAGTTGGTTGGTGTTCACATACGTGCATGTAGTATTTGGATATTTTGAGCGTCTCTGGGATCCTATGACTCAGGATAGCCATTATTTAAGTGTGTGGTGTTCCAAGAAAGGGTGGTATAGACTGAGGACAACTTCCTTCCTACCAAGATTCCCCTGAGGCATCTGAAGTCTGATGACAGTTTTCTTCCATGGCAATTAATAAAGGATTAAGGTGGGGGCCAGTCATGCAGTGATTCCTACCATCCTACATGTGCCTTAAAATGGGAATATCTCAACAGCTAGAACACTCTAGAGTAGCCAAGCTGAGTATTCCAGGAAAATCTAAACTTTTCCTTCCAAAGATTCAGAATGGCTCCACTGGTTTTAAATCTAGTGGGTGAGACACAGCTTAAGCCGATTCATACCCTGCCTTTCCTAGTCAAGTCTCAACTTGAAATATTGTCTTCCCATTGGCTCCACAACGGGATGTGAATATTTCAGATCCACTGCTCCCAACTGCTTTTACGATGATGTTTAAATCTAGTGAGTAATGTCTTTTTCAAATTCAGGTTATCATATCTTTCAACATGGCTCTATCAGTCCTTTGGGTATCATGGATCATGGACCCTTTTATCTTGTTAACAACCTTGTGCCCTTGTTAGAATCTCCCGGGCAAGTTGCCATATTGACAAAAACACATTCCATATACAGATGGTACCAGGTCAGGAGAAATAGTTTTTTTGTAATAAATGCATGCAGATATGTATAAATATCTGCTAATTATATATGTCCAAAGATTGTTCTATATACTTATACTTAGGAAAAATGGATGCAGTAAAAGACAACTGTGTTCAAGTTACATTGTAAACAACACTAAAGCCAAGCAAAGAATGAAAATCCACAGTGTGCACTGAAAGTCCACCAGCATGTTGCCCTTCTTCATAGATCGTCAGAAAGCTTCACAATGACCTAATGAGGTCCATGCATTTTCAACCAGAAAAGTTATAATCAACGTGTGTATTGCTTATTCACATTAAAGCCACATCCCTTTTCATGAGCAAAATAAATAAATTGATGAAATGTCATTTTTATACTAGATGCTACCTTTTGTAATTTAGAGATGTAAGCAGATTGACATAATTAGAATATTCAGCTGAATTACTGCTTGTGTGATGCAAATAATAATAGCTATCACTAATAACTAAGGATTCTGAGAATGCTAATTTTATACACACAGAGTTATCAGTCAGCCATTTGACTAAGAAGAGAATGTCAGCTATAAATTTGGATAGTAGGCATTAGATCTTGAGAGAACAGACATATAAAGGAGATACTACTGATATATTTTTTTAAAAAAATTAACTAGCCATGCAATTGCCCTGTAAGAAAAGGATCAGGGGATGACCATCATGAGCGAGATGAAAATGGCAGAAGTCACCTGGTGGCTCATTGATTCACATCCGCTCATTAGCTCCAATCAAACTCTGGGCTTAACACACCACATTGAGGTAACGGATATCAGATTTCAGTGACACAAAATCCCCCTGCCAAGTTTCTATAAAACATGGTTCCCACTGAATCAATAACACCATGTTTAACAATCATCCTCACGGACATTGGCAAGTCTCATGGATCGTGGACAGTCTTTGTGAAGACTATTTATGAGAGTGGCGGGAAAGAGGGAGGGAAGAGGGTTAAGGAAAAGAAAGAGGGAGAGGAAGATAAATCGATAAGCAATTATACTTTAACATTTCATTCACATACTACAGTTTGGGACCAACTGCTTTTTTTAAATTTTTAATGTTTATTTTTGAGAGAGAGATAGAGAAGGGGCGGAGGGGCAGAGAGAGGCAGAGACACAGAATCCAAAGCAGGCTCCAGGCTCTCAGCTGTCAGCACAGAGCCTGACGCCGGGCTCAGACTCACAGACCCCAAGATCTTGACCTGAACCGAAGTCAGGCGCTCAACCAACTAAGCCACCCAGGACCCCAATGGACCAAGTGCTTCCTAAAAATAATGTTTAATCCTATAGTAGACAAAAGTGCTTAATGGTGCTAATGATTACCTTTCTAACACGGAAAAGCAAGATGAATTACACATGTTATACTACAGAAGGGACTAGATCACAGGCCCTTCCAAATGCCAATTTACCAAGTAAAGTATTAAATAGAAACAGGGTGAGAACTATAAAACGAGTTTGCTAAACATGTGATGTCATAATATTTCAATAAGCTATAGACTTCAAAAGAGGCGTTTTATAAGCGTTTCTTGCAAATTGTCTTCATTTTGTCTGAATAATATTGTAATACTTGATAATATGAGGGGAAAAAGGGGTCTGCATATACTCAACTCAATGATTTATCAGAAAGGCTCTTTTTAGTGCTCTGAATAAGTGTTAATAATTTTTTTTTCCCTAACTTTTTTGTCTCCTTTCTTAATCCCAAGGAGCTACGTCTTCATACAAGAAAGGCAGTTTATTGAAAAGATTCTGCAAGGTGAATGTGAGGAGTACGTTTCTAGGAAATAGAACAAAGTGGGAGATGAGGAAATAAAGGACATTTTCATTTTATTTTATCCTCAAGTGAGGTTGACAGCCCTTTGGGAATCTGCCCATGACTCACTCACTGAGTCTACAGTGTCCGATCCTGTAGCAGTTTGTTGATTTTTAGATGACTAACACTTATTCAAAATGCATGAAAAATGGCCACTTATCTCTGAAAGATGTCTCCACTTCTTTGTGTGAAATGTGATACTTTCCCTTGAAAATCAAGTCCATGGAACACACAAATTAAGTTAGTTCTGAAATATGAAGTTAGACCCTAGAAACCAATAACCAGACTATTGACTGCCCAGTACCTTGCCTTATAGAGGTTTAATAAATGCCTTCCAGGGCCTACTTAATAACATTTTATTGAGTTTTAGGGGGAAAAAAGATAGCCATCGTTTTTCACTCTGCATTAAACTGACGAACACAGAAATAATAAAACATACAATATGATAATGCCACCACATTTAACTGATCTTGCATGAAAAGGTCATCTTTTGAGCACATTTTGCTAGATTCAAATGAAATCTCTAGATATACAAGATGGATATTGAAACATTGACTCTGAAAAAATCTAAGGGTTACCGGTTCTCAGATAAAGAAAATCTTGATCATCATTCAATTGTGCTCCCATCTGTATTTTATAAATTGTGTAATTATTAAAATGTCACTATATAATGGAATTTGAAAAATGCATTTTAAATAATTATTTTTACTTTAGAAAAGATGTGGCGATATTGAAACTTACCAGTGATTTGCCTTTTAGAAACAGAATTCATTCTCCTTCCCTGGATCCTTTAGACTAGTCCTTTTTGACAGAACTTCCTACAAAAATGGTAATACTCTATATGCGACCATTACAGTATGGTAACACCAACCATACTTGGTTATAAATTGTCAGTGTTACATTGGTGTTAGAGAAACGCTAGTGAAGGATGAACCCCTCCATGAAATTCCACATATTTCATACAATCTCACATAAATACAAAACTTGAAACATCCTTTAAAAACTTCTCCATGGATTTCAAGGTGGATATGTACATAGTGAATTATTGCCAGGATTATATGAGCATGTAGGACTCTTTCTTTTGATCTCTTTGGTCATGACATTGAAGGGCACTTGGATCCCATCCCAACCACAGCACTTTCGGACAGAATGTGCCCTTTCATAATAAAATATCCAAAGAAGTTGAGGCTGCAATGAAACAACATAACTTCTGTTTGATATAAGACCCTAAATTACAATGTTGTTGGAGATATAAAAATATATTATTATGATTACTGATTATTATGATACCGAATGTCTGATACATACACCCATAAATCTACATTAAGTCTCAATGGATTCTATAGAAAGAAAACCTACCTTTCTTTCTCAGTTGATGAATTTCCTGGCTCAAGCAGACAGACTTTGAAGTGCATTCATGTGTAGGATGGGGACATACAGATGACAAAGTCTCGGTCATTCGTCCACAGCCATCTCAGCTCCATCCAGCCTCCTCTAAAGAAACACAGAAAATGCATATAAAAGGGTACCATCCAGCTTGCCCATGTATGTCAGCAACTGTGTGTTGCTTCTGCAAGTTGTTTCTAATATATACACATTCTCTGCTTGGATCTAGGAAAAGGAATGGAAAATTTTTTCTGTGAAAGGTCAAAATCATAAATGTTTTAGATTTTGAGAACCATAAAGCCTCTGTTACAACTACTCGGTTGTAACGTGTTCGTGCCCACACAGCCACAGACAATAAAGAGTTGCCCATGGCTATTTCTCAATAAACACTGTTTACAAAACCAGATGTCAGGCTGGACTCCATCCATGGCCATGGTCTGCTGACCCCTGACATCCAACTCTGGCAGATTCAACACTTACAATTTTCTCGTGGCCAGTCTGGAACGCTGACCTCTTGTTTTAAGAGTATGTATGTATAAATCTCCTTTTGATTTACAGTAACCATTTTCTCCAAACCCAAGCATGGACACATCAGTGGGTATGGTGGTCACAATGGACAAGGCCACCTTGCTTACAACAAAGTCTTTAGATATCCAACAAACTCTTAGAAGAGCTCAAAGGGGTCTTCAGATCCTCTGAGAACAAGGGGGTATTCAGCCATATTACAGTTGATCTTGTTATAGTTATCTGAGAATTCGTTGGATGTTGAACGGGACTAGCTGCATTGACTTAATGCCTCCTTGTTTAGAAAAGAGAAGAATGGATTTACCCGTTTAAGCCTAAGGGAAATGATTACTCATCTTGGTTGAGCATTTAGAACATAAGACACAAAACATTGTGACAGCCCACATCTGTTGAGTCTGTGAAAGCAAGGATCCTGGATAGTGAAAGCTTAGTACAGTGCAGTGCCAAGGGGGTGGGGAGAGACAGAGAAAGAAAAGAAGGAGAAGGAGGGGGGGGAGGAGGGGGGAGGAGGGAGAGGAGGGGGAGAAGGAAGAGAAGGAAGGAGGGGAAGGGAGAGGGTAGTTAAGCCCACTTTGACATCTGGGGCTTTGCTGTCCCTAAAGGGCTCACCTCTGCCAGGACTAGCCAGTTCCTAGAATTACTAAAGTTAGGAAACAACTAGCTCACACATGTGGTTTTTTAAATACAAACCAGCCCATCTGAGACCAAACCCCAACTGTCCCCTGCGGGGCTTTCATACTCCAGGTGACTCAATCTCTCCTGCCCTTATCTCCCCAGAGCCAGGTATCCGACAGCCAGGGACAGCCTTTGTACCCAAGGGCCCCTGCAACTATTCTATTCAAGCCAGCCAGTCCTAAGACTGCTCACCTGCTCCTTTCCTCGGAAAACCATAGTAATGGCTCCTGTCTGTTTTCACACCTCCTTTGCCTCCTGACCACCCTGGGGCTTCCCCATGGGGCCCCCACCTCTTGGGAATTGTGAGTCACAAACTGTTGTTTCCATGGCGATCATCTTCTGGTCTGTTGACCTGATGGAACTCAAATGTTCTATAACGTACTAATAAGTTATATCATGAAAGTATATATGTAATATGTATATGTTACGTTATATATTATAGATTTATGTTCAGGTATATTTATATGATATATGCTATATATTTAAGTACATATATCTATTATAAATACATAAATACTATAAATATGTTTTACATTGTATATATTTTACACATGTGTATATGTATATATGATATTTATATATAATATACACAAAATTTAGAATATTGAGATACTGTACTACCTAAGCCAAATTATATATGGAAGTATATGTATACCCACATATATGTGTGTGTTGTGTGTACATATAATAGTACAAGTTAATGAATGCCACACTTTTACTTAATAAATTCATGGACAACCCACATGCCCTTGCCTCTCTGCATTTACTAAGAGGTCCTTTGTTCTTATGTATTTAGCAAAGTTAGTGACAGTCGGTTAAATGTCACAGAAAAGAGGTGTGGACATCCTAGCTGTATAGAGGTCAACGGGTTGCACTGTCCCAAGTAATTCCCGCAGAAGTGTTCTCCTTGTCTGAAGCGTTTTATGTGCTTTTGTGCGGGAATGTGAGTGTACACATGTTCTCTTACTTTAATGAAACAGAGCTACCTAGACTAAGCGTTAGCCTGTGTAGATCCTTGGCGGCGATCAGTGGGCCCTGGACTGCAGAGCGTTCTCAGTGAGTAAGCCAGCTACTTTATCAATGTGTTCATTGTCTTTCTTCCATATTTTCAGCCAGAGTTTCCAATGGGATAAGCTGCTGGCTTTGCTATGATGCTGGAAATGTGTGAGGTGTGAGAGAAAGGGAAAAGCTGGGAAAAGTCAGTTTGAAACACTGACTGAAGGGAGTGCATATCATAAGGATGGTACATTCCACTTAGTGCTCTCGGCCCAGCTGAAGAAAGGAAGGTGATTTGCATCTCATCAGGCCCAAGAAAATGACAAGAAACTTTTCTTCATAAATTCAGTGTACTGGGATAGTGTTACATCTAAAACCAAGTCCAGCACCTTCATCGTGCAGACATCTGTCGCTAGCTTATTTGCAACTGTCCCCTGGGATGGAAATGAATGTGTGCCAGTCTCACAGGTTGAGTGGGAGGAAATTCATGGTCACAATTTGCACGATGCTGTGATTTGCTCAGAGAAATCTGCTCTGAAATTAGGAGCACACAGAACAGGAGAAAGTAAAACCAAGACATCACATTACTAGCAATGATTTTTTGCTACAAATGATTTTTAGCCTACAAATGCATGGGCACTGAAGCACAGTGTTAGGATATTAAATATGCTTGAATAGAGAAAGTTACGCTTTAATAGTGGTTTATAGACAGATATATTAAAATCAGAAAAAATAGTTTATTCATTAATACCTCACGGCAAATATAAATGTGTGCATCCGTGTTGACAGTTCACAACAGCTTTGTGCTTCATCAGTTGGAATGTGTTTTCTCACGCACTCTCCGTGGGATCCCTACAACTGAGCACGAAAGTAAGGGCAGGCCCAAGTGTCCAACCGTGGAAGAGTGGATAAAGAAGATGTGGCGTGTATATACAATGGAGTCTTACTCAGCCATCAAAAAGAATAAAATCTTGCCATTGGCAGCAACATGGATGGATCTAGAGGGTGTAATGCTAAGTGAAATAAGTCAGTCAGAGGAAGAGAAATAACATACGATTTCACTCACAGGTGTTGACAAGCCAATCAATGAAACAAAGAAAAAAGAGACAAATACAAAATAAACTTTTAAACACAGAAACCAAGTTATAGTTGCCAGAGGGGAGATGGGCGGCGGAACAGGTAAAATAGGAAGAGGAGGAAGGAGAGCACTGAGTAACGTATGGCATCGCTGAATCATTATATTGTACACCAAGAACTAATATAACACAGTACGTTGATTATACATGAATTCTAAAGGAAAATAAATAAAAAAGAAAGTAGGGGCCGGGATTCATTCCTAACAAAGCAGCCAAATGTGGAATAAAAGCCACAAGATTCTGTAGCCCTGACCCCAAGCACTTTAGACTGTCTTGCACAGACTGTGTGTCTGGACAAGTAAGGGGTGAAAAGAAAAAATAAATCAATGATGGGGAAAGGAAAGCAGCCAGACATGCAATACATCAGAGAGCGGAGATGCAAGGCCAGGATTCAAGCACAAGGCGCAGAGATCCTTGGACAGGGAAGACGCAAGGCCAACATAAAAATAGGGTGCGTTTGGGGTGCCTGGGTGGCTTAGTCGGTTAAGCGTCTGACTTTCGCTCAGGTCATGGTCTCGCGGTTCGTGGGTTCGAGCCCCGCGTCGGGCTCTGTGCTGGCTGCCAGCTCAGAGCCTGGAGCCTGTTTCGGAGTCTGTGTCTCCCTCTCTCTCTGACCCTCCCCTGCTCACGCTGTCTCTCTCTCTCTCCTAGAAATAAATAAAAAATATTTTTAAAAAAATAGGGTGCGTTCATTTCCTGGCTCTTCTGTAACAAGCATTCACAAGTGGTAGAGCTTGCAACCACAGAAGCAGTGGTGGAGTCTGTGTCTGGAAGGCAGGTGTCATTAGGACCGTACCCCCTAGGATCACAGGGAGAGAATATTCCTCTCTCCCTGCTGGCCATCCTTGGCTGATAGTGGCTTCACGCCCATCTCTGTGTCTGTTGTTATAAGATCATTTCCCTGTGTGTCTCCTCCATCACGTGGAAGCGTCCAGCCCGTGTCTATCTCTGTGTGTCCCCTCTTGTTACAAAGACACCACTCATCCTGGGCTGAGAGCCCACCCTGCTTCTCCCCTATGACCTCGTCCTAATGGACATTCACTCATCCTTATGACATTTGCAAAACCTCTGTGTCCAAATAAGATCAAAGTCTCAGGCACCAACTTTAGGGTCCAACCCACAATACAAACAGTAACAGGAAACGGTCTTGTGGACAGCAACACAGAGAGCCACGAAGACCTGAGATGCTTGCACGCAGGAGGAATGTAGAATGTCACAGCCACGTTACAGGGAAAGTCTGGAATCAAGTATAAACAACAGTGAACATAAAAAGGAATACCGTTCTTTCTACATGACGGGAAGATGTCCTCATGTAATAATCTTTTCAGGTATTCCCCGAAACCGTGTGGAATGGCACTGATGTCTGTTCAGTGTACTTTATCCCCTGTCTGTCTCGCGGTCATTAATGTGGTGAAACTGAGGGCCAGTTCCTTACACAAGACAAGGGGGTGTACTCTCATTTGCTGCTCTCTTATGAGCCACAAACAGCGATTTGTACACATGATACTGAACGATTATACAAGTTCTTTCTGGCACGTAACAGCTCATCAATAATGTGTCAGGGATAACTTGTCAGGAAGTTACGAGTCTTTACACTCCAGCACGTATGAGGATAGCATGCTTCCGAGTTAGTCCCCTGTAAGATACACAATAAATTAGGGCATATGTAGACCAGCATGCGTATTTGTTAAACATAGGGTTAATTATAGAATAAAGAAAGAGGTATGTTTCTTCGAAGCTCTCAGAAAACACACAAAAGACATAAAACCAATGAATTGCTCAGAAGAAAAAGCCTAAGGAGCACAAATATAAGAAAGCCTGAAAAAAAAAAACCCTCACAACTTTGGGAAAGTTCTCTCTGCTTCTTAAAGCATCAAGTCAGAGAAGCCAGATCTTTCACTCTACACGTCTGAGGGATTTTTTTCCATAATGTGAGTTAGCCCAGGACGCGTTGACAATTGTCACAATGGCTGGGGGGTCATACGTGCCCCCAGCATCCCACACACTCTCTCAATCCTATCTCGTCTGTTAACCTTCTTATTGAACGTTTTCTGAGTGCCAGTGACCACTCTGCCACCGACTGAACTGATAAGCCATTGGAGGGTGAACTGCTTCTATTGATATAAAAACACCCAAGTCCTTATCTGCTTCTCAAAGACAACTTCTCAGTGCGAGAACTTTTCCAATAAAACACCTCATGGGTCCAGCCCTGGGATAAGATACAAAATGCAGTAGGCAGAGAAGGAAGAGTGTTGGAAGGCTGATGAGATCAGATCTCCATGTGGAAATTGAAGGTGAATTTGATAGGAAATAAAGGGAGAGGTGCCCGGCTGGTTTGGTCCACAGAGCACACAACTCATGTTGGGTGTAGAGGTTACTTAAAACTAAAATCTTAAAAGAAAGAGAGAGAGAGAGAGGGAGAGACTGGTAGCGGATGTATCCAACAACAGAACGATGGTTTGTAATAATTATTTTCTATTTCTTCTACTATGCTACTTTCTGTTCTGAAGTTCTTCTAGCAGGAGATGAGAGGAGCTTAGCAATGAAATTGAGGAAGAGAGGGAGGGTGAATAATTTTTAAGGAAGGAAAATGACAATGATTTTACTGAAATTAGTAGCCTGAAAAGGAAAACAGGTCTTCAAATTAGATTTTATTTATTTCTGTGATGCCTCTTGGCTCAGAATTTGGAAACCGACAATGATTCTATTAGTCTGTGTAGTGTGTTCCAAAGAAGTAAAAAAAAAACAATTAGGAATATTTTGTTTATTTTCAGTGTGGGCTCAAAATATCAAACTGGACTTTACATTCTAATATTTATTTTGCCTAATAGTGTACATTTTACAGAAAGAATCATATATTCTATAATAGTTGGCCTATTTTAACAAGTGTCAATCAAATGGCAATTTGTTTTAGTGTTTATTTATTTTTGAGATGGGTGAGGAGCAGAGAGAGAGGCACAGAAACCGAACCAGGCTCCAGGCTCTGAGCTGTCAGCACAGAGCCCAACTCGAGTCATGAACTGCGAGATCATGACCTGAGCCAAAGTTGGACGCTTAACCAAATGAGCCCCTCAGGTGCCCCAAAATGGCAAATATTTGATGGTGTGTAAGTCTCACTGTACAGCATCCTCAAAAAGGAAAGCAGTCATCCAAACACCCAAATTCAAGAGCACTGAAAAAAAATTGTGTTAAGTTTACATTTTTCAAAAATCAATATGTCTTCCATAAATTGAATGTGTGGGGTATAAAATAAAAACGGTAGCCTCAAAGACCGACTACATGCAAATTCCAAAGGTGATACTTTGTCCCTGCCAAGGAAATTTTAAAAAGTGTTGTTCGTGCAAAAGAAATTCTTAAGAGATTAAATAAAATGAAAAGGTCAGCTCTCCATAAATAGGTTGTGAGTAGCTTTATGGCTTTGGAAGTTTAATATTGCACAGTAAAAAATGTATTATGGACTGCAATTCTATGCGTGACGAGTGTTAAATATAGTAGGTGATCATCAGATCTCTGTGTCTGGGGTGCACCAGGCGATTTCAGGTTGATGGGTCCTCAAGGTTCCCATTTATTCTCGTAGTCTGAACCTTCGTGTGCACGCGCACCCACCTGCCCCACGGTACGGTGGAGTTCTACAAGATGGCGGCACCAGTCCTGGGGTTATGATATTTGGATGACTGTCCAAAGTCGGTTGAGCTTCAGGTCATTTCCCAGAGTGCCTTCCCCACAAAAGTTCATGTTGCACATTTCTGTTCAAGCCAGAGGCCAAAAGTACTATAGGCAACTTGTTCCTTTCTCATTAAGGAAAAAAAAATAAAAAACCCACCTGATATTTTTCAGTAGCAGAACTTACGCCAGGCGGGAGCAAACTGCCCTTTATAGGAAGGAATGCTTTATTTGAGCTTTTAAGCGAAGCATAAAAATATCTCCTGTAACGCCACCTTTCATCTTTATAATGCTGTGGAATTTACATAGTGCTTTTCATGCAATTTCTCTTTTTATTCTTGCAGTGAAAAAAGAAAACTTGAGAAGAGGATAAGCATTATTAGCTCATTTTATAGAGAGAAGGAAATGTAGCCCCAAATCCTTATCCTTGCACGGTGTCTATGAGCTGGACAGTGTGTAGCTACAAGAAGAACCCAGGGTTTCGGAAGCCACAATTGTCCCCACTAATCTTGGGTCCCACTAACAATACCAATCCCCAGCTGTATCCCCTACATTGCAATGACTTCTTTGGACAGAAGTCCTGAATTCTGTCTCCTGATCTGTTACCTCTTGCATGACGCTGGGGGAACATTCCCTCTGGCAAGAACGTAGCACTCTTTGATGCCATGGAGCTGCTGCGGAGAAATAAGTTGTGTGCAAGAACCCAATGACTCGCACAGAATCTGCCTCGGAGAGAGAAATATATGCTGGCTCATGGCTTCTCCCTCCGTCTGACATCATTGGTATCGCCTGGATCTCCTGGGAACTATAAATGTGTGGCTTGAAAATAACCATAGTATGAGAAAATCACAAGCCCTGAAATGACTGACAAGTGACGGGTGTTCTGAAGATGTACCCAAACCATGAATCCAGAAGTTCGAACCACAGAATTGCTCACGAGGATGCAACCTCGTTGTAATTATTCTGACCGAAGCCTTCATGCCAGTGACTTTCCTGGGAGATTAAAATTCTCTCCTTTAGAATAATGGATGGGTATCACAATCAACTGAGTAAGTGATTCAAGCCACACACACACACACACACACACACACCTCTATGGCCCCCATTCTATTTCAGGCTGTGTCAGGAGGCAACCACAGAGGAAAGTACCCCAGGGAGGAGAGATTTGTGTACTTAAAAAAACGTACTGAAAACATCCAATTTTCCTTCCTCTTCCTTGGAGCGTTTACGAATGACTCCTTGTATAGATTGATCCCGCTCAATGGATATTCTTTTCAGAAAAGGAGCCATTCAGGAAAATATGTCCTGGAAGTAATTCAAAATGTTGTAGGCAGAATAGGAGTCCAATTGGAAGTGTGCGGATTATTCACAGAGATGATAGTTTGCAGCCTTGAAAAACTGGTGTTTCCACCAACGGTGGGGTGGGGTGGGGGGGAGGGACGTAAAGGGTAGAAGGAGGTGGGCACCTACAGAGAAGCCACTGGAGGACAGCAGGATTCACAACTGCCGTCTGAACCCAGCCCAGCCATGGTGTTTCAGGGAAGGCGATAGCTACTATCCAAAGTCATAGAGAAGGACTAGAGGAGAAAGACTGCAAGACTTGGCCAAAGAAGGAAACCGTTGCTGGACTCTATGAGTGCATTCCGAGGAGGGGTTCCCTAGGGTGTCCCCATCAGGGTAGGTAAGCGTATTTCTTCTCTCCTTTTCTTTCTTTCCTATGTGTTATTACAAACTGCATTGAGTCAATGCCCCTTGCTCTTTGGATAACTTTCATGATTTACCTGTTTATTGGCATTAGGGGAAAAATCGTTGACCGTAACAGAGGCTGGCTTGTCTAGAAGTGTAAATAATGACACAAAATGTATGAACCTACTTATTCTTTCTCTTCTCTCTCTCTCTGTGTGTGATTAACCAGCAAGATCTATGCAAGGTGATTCGAGGTTTGTTTTGAAGGATAATATAGGAATAGTTTTCTTGAAAACAAAGATGAGAGAACAATGGTAATAACAGGCTTTCATTCTGTAACTGCTTAAAAAAGCAGTCACGTTCCATGGAGCTATTCGTTCTCTATTCTTCTTCTTTTTTCTGCTTTGACAGTCTCTTGGCCATTTTTCTACTTATTAGCACTTCGATCAGAAGGAAGGAAGAGGAGATGAAAGTATAATATGTCAATCTGAGACACAGAGTCTTATATTAGGCGCATCACCACTGTGAAGTGTCTAGACAATTCTTGCTCCCCAGGGAGGGTTCAAAGCCGCCAGCCCTGTGTCCCTACAAAATAGTGGAGATTTCCAGCAAACGCACTCTCTCCTGCTTATTCTCCTGTGGGATTAGCACATTTCACACTTCACCCAAACAGAGGCTCTGAGGCAATTTTGCGAGGTGGGTTGGAAGTAAAAATATTAGGGATCGTTATCTGCAAGTAGGAAAATTGTCTTAAGAACAGTAAGACTTTTTAAAGAGAGAACATTAAGAATAGACACAGATTTACTTCACACGACTTTTGTTTTGAACTTAAATTAATCTTGTGGTTATTCTTCTTTCTTTTGGCTAATACCAACCAAAAATTCTAAAAGATACAATTAATATAAGCCAGGATGAACTGATTCTTGCTTTGGATAATTTGTGTTGACTTTACAGTCATTCAGTTTTGCTAGTGAGTTAAGTTATTAGAGAATCCCATGTAAGTCAGTCTTTATAGTCCACCAAGATTTATCACAACTTAAATCTGGCTTCTACTGGATGTTCAACTAAAATACAAAAAGTAGCCAAGAACATTCAATGGGGAAAAGATAGTCTCTGTAATACAAAGTGTTGAGGAAACTGGATATTCCCATGCAAAAGAATGAAACTGGAACCCTTTCTTACATAAAATTTAACTAGAAATGGGTTAAAGATTTAAGTGAAAATCCTGAAGCCACGCAACGCTTAGAAGAAAGGATAGGAGAAAAGCTCCTTGACAATGGCCTTGTCAATGACTTTCTGGAGTGTCACCCAAAGCAAAAATAAATAACCAGGTCTACATCACATGAAAAGGCTTCTGCACGGCAAAGAAAAGATCAACAAAATGAAAATCTTCTTAAGTAATGGAGGGAAATACTGCAATATTGCAAAATACCATATTTGCATCTGATACATGCAAATCATGTATCAGAAAAAGGATTCCTATCTAAAATTTGTAAGGAACTCAAAGCAAAAAACCCAAAATAAACAACTTAAAACATGGGCAGAGGTGGGCACCTGGGTGGCTTAGTCGGTTAAGCGTCCAACTTTCCCTTAGGTCATGATCTCGCGGTTCGTGGCTTCGAGCCCCGCGTCGGGCTCTGTGCTGACTGCCAGCTCAGAGCCTGGAGCCTGTTTCGGAGTCTGTGTCTCCCTCTCTCTCTGACCCTCCCCTGCTCACGCTGTCTCTCTCTCTCCTAGAAATTAAAAAAAAAAAAACACGGGCAGAGGATCCGAAGAGACATTTTCCAAAGAAGACATGCAAATGGCCAACAGGTATTGACAAAGTTGCTCCACATCATTATCAGGGAAAAGTCATCTCTACGCTCAACATGGGGTCCAAACTCACAATCTCGAGAGTCACATGCTGTATCAACTGATGCAGGCAGGTGCTCAGGGAAAAGCAAATTAAAAACATCATAATGGGGGCTCCTGGAGGGGCTCAGTCAGTTAAGCGTCCCAGTTCTGCTCACGTCATGATCTCACGGTTCATGAGTTCAAGCCCCGTGTCCGGCTCTGTGCTGACAGCTCGGAGCCTGGAGCTCCTTCAGATTCTGTGTCTCCCTCTCTCTCTGACCCTCCCCTGCTTGTGTTCTGTCTCCGTCTCTCTCAAAAATAAATGAACATTTAAAAAATCCATCATAAGATACTGTCTGACACCTGTTAGAATGATTATTACCCAAAAAAACTATGAAATAACAGGTGCTGGTGAGGTGTAGAGAAAGGATAACCCTTCTGCAATGATGGTGGGAATGCAACCTGGCTCCGCCACCCTGGAGAACAGTATGGAGGTCCCTCAAAAAGTTAACACGAGAAGTACCATGTGATCCAACAATCCCACTTCTGGGTTTATATCCAAAGTAAATGAAATCATTATGGTGAAGAGATATCTGCACCTACCCCCACACCCACCCCGTGTTCACTGAGCATGATTTATAATAGCCAAGACATGGAAACAACATGGATGTCCACCAGGGGATAAATGGGTAAAGAAACAGCAATGTCTCTCTCTCTCTCTCTCTCTCTCTTTCTCTTTCTGTGTAGTTTACCCATAAAGAGAAACCGAATATGCCATTTGAGGCAATACGGATGAACACTGAGGGCATGATAATAAGTGAAATAAGTCAGACCAAAAAGACAAATATTGTATGATCTCAATTATATGTGGAACCTAAAAACAAATGAAAAAGCACAGAAACAGGGAGTAGACTGGTATTTGGCAGGGGTCGGGAGGGGTGGGCAATGGACAGAGGTGATGAAAGAGTATAAAGTCTCAGTCATGAGATGGTGAGTTGTGGAATCTACTGTACAGCACGATGACTGTGCTTATCAACAGTGAACTGCATGCTCACAAATTGCTAAAAAAGTTGATCTTAAAAGTTCTCAGCACACACACAAATGGTTAAGTGCCAGGTGACAGATGTGTTGACTCACCTCCTTGTGCTGATCAGGTAGCAATATATACATAGATCCTCACATTGTACACTTTAAAGCACTTTACGTTTTTTTAGATATTTATTTATTTGTGAGAGAGAGAGTGTGAGCAGGGGAGGGTCAGAGAGAGAGGGAGACACACAATCGGAAGCAGGTTCCAGGCTCTGACCTGTCGGCACAGAGCCTACTGCGGGGCTTGAACCCACAGACTATGAGATCATGACCTGAGTAAAGTCCGATGCTTAAATGATGGAACCACATGAGTGCCCCACATTTTACACTATAAATAAATGTACATTTTAAATGTACACAATGTATCAATCACATCTCATTATATATTATATGCCAGGGCTATCTCATTAAATCTGGAAAATTTATTAAAAAATTAAAAACTGGCACATAGTGTGCCTTTCCTATACTTTTTTGTGACTCAAATTTTAATGCCATCTCTTAGAGTCGTTAAGACACGGATGACACTAAACTTTGAGAAAACCTTGCTGTTGGGAAGAGTTAAAGTGAGGATTTTGCTTTTTTAAACAGGTTATTTTACGAGTTTTTGTTAAGTAACAAAGTAAAATTGTGGTAAAATTCCCAACAGCCATAATTTCCTCAGGGCACCACCTTAATCTGCAGTGATAGTTCTATTCAAAGGTGCTAATGCACACTTATTGAAAATGATTTGGCTTTGAGACATTTTCCATTAGCACTAACAGGGGTAATCACATTCCTTCAGTCCAAAGTATTTGATACAGACGTCGCGAAAGTAGCCGAAAGTCACTATCATACTACAGATCCGTTTGACAAGTGGTAACCTTTCCCACGGGGCTTGTCAGCAAAGAAAGCTGGGGTAACACTCTTCACAGAAGCACCAAAAAGACTAGCTCGATAGATGGTTTGGGTTCATGGAACGAACCATTCCTGCTTCAGATTCAACAAAAAAGCCCTATTTGAAACACCCTGGGATTTTTACAATGGAGCATACAATGGGTGACCTCTATGTTAACAGAAAGTAACTGAAACCTTGAAGAAGAAAGAAAAATGGACACTGTGATAGAAACTTTGGTCAACAGTCAATAGATTGGAAATGTTATTACATAGGGTTCTATTCGTAGGATGTCTTTAAATTCTAAGTAATTATTTTCAACTCTCACTGCCTCCCTCACACTTTTGGAACCCGATGCTGTGTTTAAATTCCTAAAGTTTATGAAATTCCACTACTGTTGCTATTTTTTTCAAGTAACCTCAAACTCGTGATCCCAAAACTGAGATTTGCATGCATGATGGACTGAGCTAGCCAGGCGCCCCCAATTCTGCTGTCTGATGCCAGAAATTGATGTTATTTCCTCATGCTCATTTCAGAAGTCTTTTGTGATATGGCCTATACTTGTATTTTACATGATGTTACATTAGTTATTTTATTATTTTGTTTTGTTTTGTTTTGAAGTAATTTCCATACCAATATGGGGCTCAAACTCACAACCCTGAGATCAAGAGTTGCACGCTCTACCCACTGAGTCAGCAAGATGTCCCAGGGTTTGACATGTTAAATAGTTACCTTTCGGACCTTGAGGTCTGGCCCAAGTAATTTGTTTAGCTGTTTTATACCAAAACTATACTAAGTGATTAATCCTGCTGATGGTGGAGACGCTGTAAGGGAGTGTTCTAACCCAAGTTGGGATTTCCAAGCAAAATGCAAAATACATCAGTTCATAAGTGCTTCAGCAATTAAAGACGAATTCATAAAGATTAAACGTCCATGATAAACTGTGAAATATAAATGAGGATAAAACTTGAATGCAAATGCCTAGCATTGGTTCTTTGGTAAAAATAAAATGTGGTAGGGGCGCCTGGGGGGCTCAGTTGGTTAAACATCTGACTTCGGCTCAGGTCACGATCTCAGAGTTGGTGGGTTCGAGCCCCGCGTTGGGCTCTGTGCTGACCCCCAGCTCAGAGTGTGGAGACTGTTTCAGATTCTGTGTCTTCCTCTCTCTCTGACCCTCCCCCAGTCACGCTGTCTCTCTCTCTCTCTCTCAGAAATAAATAAAACATTAAAAATTTGTTAAATAAATAAAATGTGGTAGATAAAGTATTTATTATGATAACCCTTAACAGGGGGAGAGCCCAAATATATAAGGTGAGAAATGATGTCAGGAAGTCACAGCTATGAAGGAGATGAAGGCATCAAAACCAGCCTGTTTGATCCATTAGGAAATGCACTTGAGGAATCCAATGACATGGATGATTTGCTGTATGTACGTATCTTATTTTTCCCAGAAGAAATGGAAACTGGAAACTGACTAATTATACAATCCCAGAGAGGCCAGACCTCATTCTCTGCCTCATCCACTCTCCTACTCACAGATAGCATTTCCAGATGGCTTTGCAGGTTTTTTTTTTTTCTTTTCTTTGAAAACAAGACTCACTTGCTAATATTTACAAGGAGAAATAGTTCCCAATTTTTATCGTGCAGTAAGCAAAGCATTACCATGAAATCCGAGAAATACAGGACAAACCACAAGACACGAATAGAAATATTTTTGACAAGAAGCAAATAGAACCCAGCTGATGTTTAGAGAAAAATTCATTGTGATGACTTGAGATTTATTTCAAGGGTAAATGTGAATTTCCATTATTAGTCAATTTACTAAATGTATTCATATAATCACAGCCTACAAAAGTCATTTACATAAGTAAAGAAAGGTCCTGAATAAAAGTTAAGGCTTGTCCTTAACTTAAAGAAAAAAACAAAAGAAAACAAAACACTGGTGCCTGGGTGCCTCAGTCAGTTAAATGTCCAACTTTGGCTCAGGTCATGGTCTCATGGTCGGGAGTTCGAGCCCCGCATTGGGCTCTGTGCTAACAGCTCGGAGCCTGGAGCCTGTTTCAGATTCTGTGTCTCCCTCTCTCTGCCTCTCCCTTCCTCATTTTATGTCGTTCTTTCTCTCTTGAAAATAAATGAACGTTAAAAGATTTTTTAAAAAACAGTAAAATAGAAATAGATGTATATTATATGTTTATGCATGATATTAATAGATGCTATATAAAATATACATACAATGTAAAGATACATATAAATACATACAATGTTAAAAGTACTAGTTAATACAATTAAATCGGTAAGAGCATGAAGGGCATCCATACTTGAAGAGAGGAGGTGATTTTTATTATCACTGCATGAGAACAAAACCCAAGGGAAGCCAAGACAAGATGACAGCAAATAACAAGGTTACTAAGTTAGAAAAATGCATAGGGTATGTATTCTATAAATTTTGAGAAAAGGATTAGAAAATATAACAGGAGACAGAATTTACAGGAGCACTGAAACGATATATATTTGACAGGGGCTGCCGGGGCTCATGAATCTATTTTGAAATGTTCTTGAGGGCAGCATAATCCTGATACTAAACCCTAATAAAAACAATAAAAAGGGAGAAAATTGGAGCCCAATCTTTCAACAATCTTTCTTATTGATGCAAAATGTCTAAAGTTACATGTAATTATTATACATAGTAATATGCATTATCCTGTAATTATATACACTATATCTGTGTGTGTGTGTGTGTAGTCCAGTGATAAATCAAAGGAAAATAGATGACATAGGACAGCATTTTCAAGTAGGATTAATTTCAGGATTAATTAATATAAGCAGAAGAAGGTGGTTAAAATTAGAGTCATTTAAAGTAAACAGCCGCATTAAAAGAAAAAGGAAAATATATATGTGACATCTTCCTAAGTGTAGAAAAGTACATATTAAAAGGATGATACAAGGAAGAGGGGGAGGGGCCAAGATGGCGGAACAGGGTCGAAGTCTGTAGGCGTCTCTGCCAGATCCGCACTGCAGCGGCCTGCGTGCGAGGAAACTGAGCCGCGGGTGAAGACAACAATGTGCACAACCTGGACCGCAGTGTGCACAAGCTGCACCATAGTGTGCACAAGCTGGTCTGCAGTGTACGCGAGCCGGACGGCAGTGTGCACAAGCCGGGCCGCAGTGTGCACAAGCCGGACCCCACTGTGCACAAGCTGCACCGCAGTGTGCGCAAGCCGCACTGCAGTGTGCGCAAGCCGGACCGCAGTGTGCACAAGCCGGACCCCAGTGTACGCAAGCCGGACTGCAGTGTGCGCAAGCTGGGCTGCAGTGTGCACAAGCCGCACTGCAGTGTGCACAAGCCGGACCGCAGTGTGCACAAGCCGGACCCCAGTGTACGCAAGCCGGACTGCAGTGTGCACAAGCCCGACCGCAGTGTGCGCAAGCTGGACTCCAGTGTACGAAAGCCAGGCCGCAGCGTGCGCAAGCCGGACCCCAGTGTGCACAAGCCAGACCGCAGTGTGCACAAGCCGGACCCCAGTGTGCACAAGCCAGACCGCAGTGTGCGCAAGCCGACACAGTGTGCGCAAGCCGGACCGCAGTGTGCACAATCCGGACCGCAGTATTGCACAAGCCGGGCCGCAGTGTGCGCAAGCCGGACCGCAGTGTGCGCAAGCTGGACTCCAGTGTGCGTAAGCTGGACCGCAGTGTGGCCCAAGCCGGGCCGCAGTGTGCACACAAGCCGGGCACTTGGTGTGCACAAGCCGGATTACTGTGCGCTGCACCGCAGTGTGCGCAAGCCGGACAAATTGTGCTCCAGGCCGGGCCGCAGTGTGCACAAGCTTAGGACCCCAGTGTGCAAGCCGGGACTGCAAGTGTGCACAAGCCGGGCCGCAGTGTGCAAGCCGGACCCCATTGTCGCAAGGCAGGACTGCAGTGTGTGCTGGCTGACACACAGTGTGGCAAGCTGGAGCCGCAGTGTCATAAGCGGACTGATGCACAAGCCGGACCGCAGTGTGCACAAGCCGGACTGCAGTGCACAAGCCGGACCGCAGTGATATGGCATGGCCGGACCCCGTGTGCACAAGTCAGGCCCAGTGTCTGCATGGCCGGGCGCAGTGGCTGCACAAACAGTTAGTAGTGCACCAAGTCAGGCCCCAGTGTGTAG
This sequence comes from Proteles cristata cristata, assembly GCA_017311185.1. Classification (NCBI taxonomy): domain Eukaryota; kingdom Metazoa; phylum Chordata; class Mammalia; order Carnivora; family Hyaenidae; genus Proteles; species Proteles cristata. The sequence goes on along the minus strand of JAESUZ010002486.1, from coordinate 1,552,492 downwards.
CCGGGCCGCAGTGTGCGGCCGAGCCCAGTGTGTGCAAGCCGGGCCGCAGTGTGCGCAAGCGGCCGCAGTGTGCGCAAGCAGGGCCAGTGTGCGCAAGCTGCACTGCAGGCAAATGGCGCCAGTGGGACCCAGTGTGCACAAGCCGGACCCCAATGTGCAAGCCGGGCCGCAGTGTGGCCGGTTTAGTGTGCACAAGCCGGGCCGCTGGCAGTGTGCGCAAGCGGGCCCCAGTGTGCACAAGCCGGTTTTGCCCAGTGTGCAAGCCGAACTCCAGTGTCTGGCTTGGACCCCAGTGTGCGCAAGCCGGGCCACGTGTCGCAAGCCGGGCACTTGAATCGCGCCCAGCCGGGAGCCGCAGTGTGCGCAAGCAGGGCCCAGTGTGCGGCCGGGCCGCAGTGTGCACAAGCCGGGCCGCAGTGTGCACAAGCCAGACCCCAGTATTGCAGTCAGAACTCTGATGTGCTCGCCCGGACCCACTGTGCACAAGCGGACCCCAGTGTGCACAAGCCGGGCCGCAGTGTGCGCAAGTCAGGCCCCAGTGTGCACAAGCCACGGGCCACAGCGTGCACAAGCGGACCTGTGCTGGCCGGACCCCAGGTATTGCAACCGGACCCAGTATTGCCTGGCAGAGGACCCCAGTGTGCTCAGTCAGGCTGAGTGTGCCTGAGCAGGGCCACAGCGTGCACAAGCGGACCCACTGTGCACAAGCCGGACCCCAGTGTGCACAAGCCGGACATTTGATGTGCACAAGCCGGACCCCAGGGTGCACAACCGGACCGCGGTATGCATGGCCGGACCCCAGTGCGCAAGCCGGACCCCAGTATTGCACTTAAGCCGGGCCGCAGGTGTGCGCCCAGCCAGAACCCAGTGTGCGCAAGCCGGGGCCGCAGTGTGCGCAAGCCGGACCCCAGTGTGCACAAGCCGGGCCGCAGTGTGCGCAAGTCGGACCCCAAGTATTGCACAAGCTGCACCGCAGTGTGCACAAGCCGGTTTCCGCAGTGCGCACAAGCCGGACCCAGTGTGCATAAGCCGGGCCGCAGTGTGCGCAAGCCAGATTTGTGTGCGCAAGCCGGACCCCAGTGTGCGCAAGCCGGACCAGTGTGCGCAAGCCGGACCGCAGTGTGCGCCGGACACGAGTGTGCAAGCCGGACCCCAGTGCGCCAAGCCAGATGTCAGTGTGCGCCGTGAGCGCCAGTGTGCACAAGCCGGACCGCAGTATGCGCAAGCGGACCACGGAGTGTGCACAAGCCGGACCCCAGTGTGCGCAAGCCAGATGTCCAGTGTGCGCAAGCCGAAACGCAGTGTGCACAAGCCGGACACTTGTGTGCGCCCAAGCCGGACACCCAGTGTCACGCAAGCCGGACCCCAGTGTGCGCAAGCCGGACCGCAGTGTGCGCAAGCCGGACCCCAGTGTGCGCAAGCCGGGCCCCAGTGTCGCAAGCCGGACCGCAGTGTGCGCAAGCCCCGGACCCCAGTGTGCGCAAGCCGAGACCGCAGTGTGCGCAAGCCAGATGTCAGTGTGCGCAAGCGGCCCAAGTGTGCTGCCAAGCCGGACCTCAGTGGTGCACAAACGGACCGTAGCGTGCACAAGCCGGAGCCCAGCGTGCACCTGGCCGGGCCGCAGTGTGCGTCGGACCCCAGTGTGCACAAGCCGGACCGCAGTGTGCACAAGCCGGACCCCAGTGTGCACAAGCCGGGGCCGCAGTGTGCGCAAGTCGGATTGTGTGCAATCCGGACCCCAATTGTGCACAAGCCTGGCACCCAGTGTGCGCAAGCCGGACTCCCAGTGTGCACAAGCCGGGCACCCAATGTGCGCAAGTCGGACCGCAGTGTGCACAAGCCGGACCCCAGTGTGTGCACAAGTCAGGCCCCAGTGTGCACAAGCCGGACCCAGTGTGCAGCCGGGCCGCAGTGTGCACAAGTCGGACCCCAGTGTGCGCAAGTCAGGCCCCAGTATTGCACAAGCCGGACCACCCAGTGTGCGCAAGCCGGACCCCAGTGTGCCTCAAGCCGGACCCCAGTGTGCACAAGCCGGGCCGCAGTGTGCGCGGCCGGACCCCAGTGTGCAAGTCAGGCCCCAGTGTGCACAAGCCGGGCCACAGCGTGCACAAGCCCGGACACCCAGTGTGCACAAGGCGGACCCCAGTGTGCACACAAGCCCGGACCCCAGTGTCGCAACCCGGACCGCAGTGTGCGCAAGCCGGACCCCAGTGTGCACAAGCCGGACCCAGTGTGCACAAGCCGGGCCGCAGTGTGCGCAAGCCAGAACCCAGTGTGCGCAAGCCGGGCGCAGTGTGCGCAAGTCGGAACATGATGTGCCTAGGCGGACAAATATTACTCAGTCAGGCCCCAGTGTGCACAAGCCGGGCCGCAGTGTGCAAGTCGGCTAGACGGGTGCACAACCCGGACCGCAGTGTACGCAAGCCGGACCCCAGTGTGCGCAAGCCGGACCCCAGTGTGCACAAGCCGGGCCGCAGTGTGCGCAAGCCAGAACCCAGTGTGCGCAAGCCGGGCCGCAGTGTGCGCAAGTCGGACCCCAGTGTGCACAAGCCGGACCCCACTGTGCACAAGCCGGGCCGCAGTGTGCGCAAGTCGGGCCGCAGTGTGCACAAGGCGGACCCCAGTGTGCACAAGTCAGGCCCCAGTGTGCACAAGCCGGGCCGCAGTGTGCGCAAGTCGGACCCCAGTGTGCGCAAGTCGGACCGCAGTGTGCACAAGCCGGACCCCAGTGTGCACAAGCCGGGCCGCAGTGTGCGCAAGCCGGACCCCAGTGTGCGCAA